>CAUYPK010001178.1:0-164026 GCA_963574355.1 Loris lydekkerianus
TGTGGTGTGGTGAGTGGCGTGGGGTGGTTTTTGGGGGGTGTCGGTGGGGGTGGGGGGTGGTCGGTTTGGGATGCTGTGGGTTGCTGGGGGAGTCTGGGGGAGGCTGAGGGAGGCTGGGGGAAACCGAGGGAGGCTGGGGGAAACTGAGGGAGGCTGGGGGAAACTGAGGGAGGCTGGGGGAAACTGAGGGAGGCTGGGGGAAACCGAGGGAGGCTGAGGGAGACTGACGGAGACTGAGGGAGGCTGAGGGAAACTGACAGAGGGTGAGGGAGACTGAGAGAGGGTGAGGGAGGCTGAGGGAGGCTGAAGGAGGCTGAAGTAGACTCTGCTCTTTTGGTAGAACTAACTTTTTATGTTTCCTCTGTGGAGGCTACAGTTCCAGGCCTTGCCCCAAAGTGGAGTCTGTGAACTTGTGTCCATTTCTTGGGTGCAGAGGTTGTCTTTGGTTTCTCTTTTGTCTGTCCCTCAACTTGGCAAACTCAAGGCCTTTGTTTTTGTTTGTTTGTTTGTTTATTTATTTATTTATTTATTTATTTATTTATTTTTGAGACAGAGTCTTGCTCTGTTACCCTAAGCGAGAGTGCAGTGCTGTCACCAGAGCTCACAGCAACCTCAAACTCTGGGGCTCAAGTGATTCTCTTGCCTCATCCTCCACAGTAGTTGGGATTACAGGCACCCGCCACAATGCCTGGCTATTTTTAGAGATGAGGGTCTCACTCTTGCTCAGGCTGGTCTTGAACTCCTGAGCTCAGGTGATCCACCCACCTTGGCCTCCCAGAGTGTCAGGATTACAGGCATGAGCCGCTGCGCCCAGCCTTTAGGAGTGTTTGGTAGGTTGCTTTTCAGAGTTCAGGCCACAGCCTGTCTGAGTGGGAAGTGCCCCTCCTGAAGCTCCATCTTGAAGCCAAGGGAGGATGGACATCTTCCCTCCCCCTCTCCGGTCCCCTATCTTCTCCCTTCACAGGGGGCCCAACGCCCTTTGCTCTGGGTCGTGCTCTGTTCTTAGGCCCTAGGGGGAATGCTGGGAACCCTGGGAATTGTCCTCCTTCCTGCTGAGGGAGGCCCCTGAGCATTTCAGAGGCTTGCTGCTTCTCTGATGGGAAACAGTGGCTTCCTCTTGAGGGAAGCACAAGTCACTGCCCTTCCCTCCCTCTGATTCCCAAGGGTGAGTTTCTCTGGGGCAGCAGAGAGGCCCCAGGGAAGGTCTCCTGGCCAGGTGGGGTCTGGGCCTCCCCAAGAGTACTGTGCGCTTTGGAACCAAAAAGACGTGGTGACAGATCCTGGCTCTTTTACAGATGCATTGGGACCTCAGGCAAGTTCCTTAGACTGGCTGTGCCCTGGTTTCCTGTCCGGAAAGAGCAGGCAGTGCTGCCCACCTGATTGTGGACTAAGTGAGAGAATGGAGAGGGCAGGCATGTGGCTCATAGCAGGTGCTAGCTCCATGGGGGTGTTTGGGTGCCTGGGGGGTGGACATGAGCAGACCACCGCCACATCCGTTAGTCTGGACTTTGCTGCTCTCTAACTGCCTTGATGGGGAGGCCTCATCTTCCTCATGACTCAAACCTTTCTCTTACTCAACAAGACCCAAGCACCATTCATTCATTCATCCATTTCGGAGAATCTGCCATGTTACCGGGCCTTGTTCTTGATTCTGAGGAACACAGCTATAAATAAGGCAAGCCTGGACTCTAATTCTAGGTTGAAGGTAGGGGGAGAAATTAGCCAAGCAGTTAGCCAAGCATCTTTCAAAAGGCATGTGTTAGGTGGTGCCTGTGGCTCAAAGGAGTAGAGTACCGGCCCCATATACTGGAGGTGGAGGGTTCAAACCCGGCCCCGGCCAAAAACTGCAAAAGACGTGTGTCGAGTGCCTCCAAGGAAAGGTGACAGGAGCCCTGGTTGGGGTCTGCTCTGGGTGCCTAGCACAGGGTGAGGCTCAGAGGGGATTCAGAATTGAAAGGCAGTCTTGCCTTTGGGAGGTGTGGATTCTGGCTGCAGGCTGTCCTCACTCTGTGCTTTGTGCTCATGAGCAGTGACAATGCTGTGAGAAGGAAAGAAGGAATAGCCAATATTTAAAAGAATGACATCTGTACTTAGGACGCCCTTAGGAGTCCTGTAACAATCCTGGGTTTTGCTGTAGCCTGGGGTCATACATTGGCTGGGTGTCTGCGTCCCTGAGTTCATGTGCACCACCAACCTTCCCATCCCCTGTACATTAAGTGAAGTCAGTCTTGTCCTAGGTGCTGGCATGGCCAGTTTAGGATTGACTCTATCCCTTGCCCTTGGGAAACCTTGGGGCACTTGAGTCTGAATGATCTGATGTGGCCAGGATGAGGGTGGTCTCACACACCTCTTGCATTTTGGGAAAACAAATGTGATTCCTAATATGTTGCCTTGAGTTCCTGGAACTGGGGTGTTTATTTTATGGAATACACAGCAGAGGCAGCTCTGTTGACTTCCCGCATTTAAACTATAACTCTTAATAGGATGTTCTTTCAATGTGGATTATTGCAGAAAAGGAAGACTAAATAGTGTTCCTAAGGAAGGAAAAATGTTCTGCATTTCAGACCTCCCTCTTGAGAATTGAACACCTACTTTGGGGGCATCTTAATTCCACTGAGAAAACATCCCTCCTTTTGATCAAGTGCTGGGGCTGCCCAAAGAGCATGGGACCCCTGGAGCTTTATTGCAGCACGGAGGGTCACACAGAGGGAGGTGATGGGGATGTTGTGTCTGAAGCAAGACTGGATCCCCCATGCCATGGCACTGGGCAGGTGAAACTCATCCAGATTTAGTAGATGAGACTCAAAGGGGGAACATTTGGCTCCAGTTAACCCCTTTTGGGTAGACTGTGCTCGAACTCTTTTCCAGTTGGCACCTTATGATGGTGGGTATAGGGGATTTTGGCAGGAATGTCCAGTGGCCTCGCCTTATGTCAATGAAGAGTATTTTCTGAGGGCCTACCATATGCCAGGCACTGTGGTAAGCACCTTGATTGATCTGTACTTACAAGGTAGGTCATATCATTATTGTCGCCATTTTAGGACCAAGAAAGCACATCTGAGAAAAAGCCATGCAGTTAGAACATGGGTGTATCAGGCAGGGTATAGTTTCAGCAGCTATAACAAAACCCTGGAGTAACACTGAGATTAGATAGCTTATTTCTCCTGGGCTTGGGGTCTAAAGCTGTTATGGAAACTGCCTACATGGTCGTTCTGTTCCCAGTCTCCTTCTGGCCTTAGGGTGTTGCCCTTGTGGACATGGCCCAAGATGGTGCCCCACTGTATCTGCATTCTAGTCTATGGGAGGAAGTAACGGGGTGGGGGAAGGGAGGGGAACACTCCAGAACTAACTTGAACCTGTTATTGCTGCTTACATTCCATTGGTCAAAACTTGGTCACCTAGCCACCCTTAGCTGCAGAGGTGTCAGGAAAAGTAGTCTTTCTTTTGGGTGGTCATATGCCCAACTAAAGATAAGAGAGCTATTGCTATAGAGAACATGATGAACAGCTGTTAGGTAGCAGGCAGCCACTCTGTCCCCGAGATGGAGCTGGGATCTGAGCCCCAGTGGTCTATGGACAGTTTCATCCCCCACCCTGTCTTCCACCTCATCCCGGCAGCATTGAGGTGGAGTCCAGAATTAGACTAAGATCCTTGGGCAGGAGTGGTGGATGTTTCTACTGATCATTTGATTCCCTGGGCCTAGCTCAGTGCAGGGCATGAAGTAGGTGTTCAGTAAGCTGGCCTACCGGATTCAACCCCAGCTAAATGAGCTGAGCAGACCTGGGTGCTGACGAGGATGCCAGGAACCGAGGGGACCAATAGTCAGAAGGCAGCTGGTCTGGACGGATTCCCTTCTGGGGCAGAACTCTGCAACTGCTTTGGCTTAACCCAGGCTTAACCCTGACTTTGAACGACATCTGTGAGCCGGGCTTCCAGAATAAAAATCCAATTACAAGTCACCTTTGGGAGGAACTGGGTTTTCTCCTGGTGGTGGTTGTTTGGACTATGCCATGTACATTCCCCATTTTGAGTCCAGCTACACGTAGTCCGGGTTTGTCAGCTGATGGCCCCACGTAAGGATCCTGTCTGCAGGGAAGAGTCTCGGCCTCCCTCCAGCTGTGCCCCTGTGCTTGGCCTAGCTGGCTCTGACTCGTCCAGTGCAAACGTGGTTAGAGTCTGACCTTTCAGAACTCAGGGCCATCATGCAAAAGTCCTCACATTCAAAGGCACCAGTTCTGAATATGAGGAACTTAGTCTCCCTGTTACTGTCATTATGCAGGTTGGCCATAAAGTTCATGTGCAGTTTTCTGAATAAAGCTTCCCTCCATGCAGGTACTCAGAAGGAAAAATAAGTAAGCATCAAAGGTTCCAGTTTGGAATTTTTCAATCATCTGAACATTATTCTTGGCAAGGAATAATTTCAAACAAACAGCCATTATGGGTTATGTTTTTAGACTAGTTAGAAACAGGAGTTTACCACAATCATATTCTTTGATCATCTCAGTCTTTTTTCTTTTGCAGTTTTTGGCCGGGGCTGGGTTTGAACCCACCGCCTCCGATATATGGGGCTGGTGCCCTAGTCCTTTGAGCCACAGGCGACACCCTCCTCTCGATCCTTTTTTCCCCCTTTTTCCCAGTTACCCATCTTGTGCTGCATGATTGTGGAGGCTACCTGTTAGGTTTAGCACCAGTTACATATCTGTCAAAATGTCTATTTCGAGCCTGGCTGTCAGAGGAAAGAGAAAAAGGCTTCTAGAGAACAGCGCTCAAGGCCGAGATGGAACTTACGAGGTCTAGACAGTTATGAGATAATGTGGGACTCTGAAAAAAGAAAGAGAAAAGTGCATGTTTGGGGTTCTGCATGTCTCTCCTCTGTATTTGTATAGCTGAGAAAGCTTGAGTCTAAAATAAGTGGGATTTGGCAAGAAATGGTGCTGCATACTGA
Organism: Loris lydekkerianus; assembly: GCA_963574355.1. Taxonomy (NCBI): domain Eukaryota; kingdom Metazoa; phylum Chordata; class Mammalia; order Primates; family Lorisidae; genus Loris; species Loris lydekkerianus. The sequence goes on from CAUYPK010001178.1 coordinate 4,946, forward strand.
CAAATTCATTGTGCTCTTTTGCTTAGATAAAATGAAAATTGATGAGGCATTTTGCTTTTTCTCTCTTGGTGATTAAAAACGTCTACTTGGCTCTAGGCGGAGATGGCCCTTGAAGATTTATATGAGACACCTGTGTGGCACTGATCACAGGCCTTCAGGCTGATGGAGCTGCTCTGCTTTATGGTGTCCAAAATGCCAGGTCCTGGGAGGGGGTTTGGAAAGGCCTGAATAAGGGTCTCTGTGCCAGGCTTGGGTGGGACCCTTGGGTGAGAGTCTCGCATTTTAATCAAGGACTTCCCTCCAGCTGCACCTTGTTCCTATTGATCCAGGGTCTTGAGCAGCTGGGCAGATGCTAAACAAGCCCCGGGGCGATGAAAAAGGCAAACCCCCTACCCGCCTAGGCCTCAGTTTCCCCATCCGGAAGATGGGAGCATCGGATGAGCTTTCCTTTTTGTTTCCTACAAGCTCTGTGACTGTGCTCCCCTCAACATGCCCTTTTTTTGGCTCTGACATGGTACCGTGAAGGATGAGGATGTCAGTGTTGAGAAGGGGCCCCACTTCCTGTACAGCGGATCACAGCCTGCTCCACACAAGCTGAACACAGCCTTTGGCTAACAGTGATGCACCGGGTTATTGACCTATTCATTCATTCCGTCATCAATGTTACTACACATGGCTCTATGCTGGGCACAGGATGCGCTGGGAACAGGACAGCCTGGGCCCTGCCTGCTCCAGGTCAGGTCCAGCCCTTTTGGACTCCTATCCTGTTGGCTTAAGAACTTCTCTCCATGTAGGGCCCAGCACAGGAATGTGCTGTGAAAAGAATTCCAACACACTATGAAAGCCAAGCCTCGACTTTTGGACACCAGGGATGTTAAGACTCTCCCTTAAAGGAGCAATGGATTTGTTTTGACAAAAGGGGTGTAAACAGGATCTTAGTGAATAGATTTTCTTGTGGCTGCTCCTGCTCTAATCAATCGTTTATTTACTGATGACCTCATAAGTGTCTGGACTGTCCTGAGCTCTACCAGGGAGGCAAAGAGGGTGGCAGTGGAGAGGGAGAATTTATAGCTTAGCCGAGAAGGCAGGGCCAACTCGTAGGACAGCTGCCAGAGGTATGAGATAGCACATAAGTTACACAATCACATGTGCGGTGGGGGTCACAGGGCGGAAGGCACTCGGAGCAGGGGGGGTACAATGTACTAGGGTCAGCCTCTCTGGAGGAGGAGCAGAGGGAAGGGCATTCCAGAGAATTCTTCTGGACTGGCCCAGCCAGTTGATGTAAATGCCCAGTTGATAGCTGGTCCCTGAGCTGCCATGGTGTTCCCTTGCCTCAGTTCCCTGGAGGCTGGAGCTCTTAGGCCTGAGGACACTGAACGATCAATAGGACAGCACACCGATCAGTGACAGGGGTGCCTCCTCTCTCCTCTTGTAGGCCCGAGGTGGGTGCCATTTTTGATGTCATCCACCTTTCAAGGCTCCATGGATCCCTTAGAAATTAAAAGATGTCGAATAGTAGTCCTGTTGTCATCAAGAGCTGAGTTCAAATCCCAGCTCTGCCTCTTACAAGTGCTATGACCTTATGTGAGTTTCTTCTTAGTGCCTGTGGTTAGGCATGTAAAATATAGGCTGATAATAGCACCTGTTTCTCACCTGTTGTGAGAATTGCATGAGACAAGTATGTATCATGCCCAGCACAGTGCCTGGTGTGGAGGGAGCACCTGTCATGTTAGCTGCTGCCAAATCAGTTATCATTATCGTCATACATCAGGTGGCAAAGTGGGAAGGCTGTTGTCTGACTCAGAGCTTGTCTCTTTCTGAAAAACCAACTCTTCCAAACTATAAATATCCACATTGAAAATCTCAACACCATGAGCTATATAACCCCTCTAAGTGAGGTCAGAATCTAGACTCCAGCTTTCCCTGTGTTCGATTCTGCTGAAGCAACACACCTCTCCCCACTCCTGTGCTCCTGTGAACACGCCCAGCACTGCCTCCTTCACCCCAGCACAGCCCTTCTTGAGTCTGGGGCTTAGCTCAATGGGAGGAGGCTTTACAGTAGAAGCTGAGGTAGTTTGACACAAAATAACTAAAGACCCAGCTTGGGTTCCAGTGGGCTAAACCCACTGTGCTCTGTAGTTGGAGAAACAGAGGTGGGATGTGGTTATGTGTGGCCTGCTGGGGGAACAGGAGGCTGAGAGAGGACTCTGGGCACACACAATAACTGCCTCCACATGTTTGTCCTTTGCCTCCCAAGGACGAGGACCAAGGGCAGTATTGCAGAAAGACAGGTGTGGTCTTGGAATGAGCATGGACGCTTAGCATGGTATTGAGACAGAATCCTGGCAAGTGGGTGGCACTTCCTGTCCTCGGAAGTGCATATACTGTGGTTGGCTGAGCCTTTGGTGGGGATCATGTCTGCAGGATAGAGGGTGGCTGAGGGGCTTGGGACCCTGAGACATTGGGACTTTGAGGAGACCATCCCAGGTATCCACTTTGGCTGACACAGCTGTGAGCCTTGCTAGACTCTGGCCAGTGGCCCAGGAAGAAACCGAGAGCCTCATCAGGGCTGGGGCAGGATAAGCCAGGTTTGCAGGGAGGCTGCTATTTGCCTTGGTCCCTGGTTTCCCTGCCCTCCTGTGGCTTTTGTGTGATGAGCATGAGCTCCAGGTGAAGCCAGGCCCTGCCCTGGAAAGCAAGGTGGGTCCAGCCTCCCAGGCCTCAGGGCCCCCAGTCCACCCTGCTCTCTTTTCTAGCAGGCCAGGGCCGTGCATGGAGGTGGGGGTGGTGCTGTTAAGCGTTATTACCTAAAGGTCAACCTGAAGTGCAATTGAGAGAAGCTGAGGTACTGAGGGAGACTGACAGCTCCCAAGCTGTGTTGCTCCAGCTCTTTGTGCCCACAAGGCAGGTATAGGAGGGAAGGTGGCTGGGTAGGGTTAAGAACCCGGGTGGTGGTGAACTCTGTTTAGGGTTCCAAAGTCTCCATTCCCACCAGGCTCACAACCTCCCATGGAGCTATCAAAATGGAGGGGGGGATGTTGAAGCATCTCTTGTTCATCAGCCTCATTTTGTAAAAAGGGAAACCAAGGTCCGAAGAGGAGCACCATGGGTCTGAGGTCATGGAGGGGCAGAGGTAGAGCTGGTCATGGAGGAAGAGTCCAGTCCCCGGGCCCCAGCCCCATGCCACAGTGTGCTTTCCGGAGGGGAGCGTGCAAAGCAGGCCCTGAGCTCAGACCACCTCACTCCAGGGGCTCTGGGCTCGCCATGGTGCAGCTCCCAGCGTGGCAGGCAGCTAGCCTGGCCTCGCCATGGCCCAGATTCCATAACCCCAGTGAGCCTCACTGGAAGCCATGGGAGGTACAGCTCTTCCTCATCAGTTGCTTCAGGGAAACCTTCATTTCTGGAAGGTTAGCTGTCAGGGGTGTGTGGAGACAGTGTGGGCCTGAGATGTACACTCCCCTTTTGCAAGTGTGTGGCCTCCCTGTCACCTTGCTTTGCTCATGCGTTTGTCCCATCATCCCTCATTTTACATATACACCTGCATTCCTGCTGGGGCTGGGCCCTGTTCCAGGCTCTGGGGATAAAATGGTGAAGTAGACCTGACGTTAATGCAGCACCGGAACGGACCCATGAGCTTTAAAAGAAAACGCACCACCTCCAGATATTTGATGCACTCTGGGTGTGGTCTGGTTATTTCAGTTTCTACAACTCCTTGTACCTGCATGAAAACTTCTTTTCAAAGAGAAAAAAGGTTGTACAAAATGAGTCCTCCTACGTGGGTGGAGCCAAAGTAGGATAGGAACAGCAGTCACCATCAACCAAGACTATCCCAGATGCCTGGCACCTCAGCAGCCTGGTCCTGACTCACTGGAAGGTTCTGCCTCAGGCCATGCAAGACAAACCCTGAAGTTCCTCGGAGCCCCTGCACACTACCCGGCCCCTGCACAGAAGGGGAGGTGTCTGGCAGTCACAGTTGTTTGCTTTCCAGCCTCTAACTAATCACAGCAATTTTGCAGCTGTGCTTTTAGGATAGTTGTTCTCCTCTTATTTGCAAAAACTTGAAAATCTAGAAATGTAGAAACCACAGCAGGTCACGCATGGGTGTGTCCTCCTAGCCCAGATTTTAAAGAAGCAGCACTGTGCTGATGCGCCAGGGGCCTTTTCTGCTGCCGCCTCTTGGTTGCCACATTCCCTCCAGGCTAATGCAGAAATGGGGTTTATAGTCACAGGCTGCCAGGCTGTGGGGCAGTGGAGAAGGCTTAGAGCTTAGTGGTCCAGACCTTCTTTCCAATATGCCAGGCCTGTTCCCACAGATGCCCACAGACTACCTGGCCCACCTACCATGTGGCTCTGCCCACTCCCTCGGTCTGTCCTATACCCTTCCCCTCCACTCACCCACCCAGGGCGTTGTCCCATTCCCACTACAAAGACGAATCTAAATTCTTTGCTTTTCTTGTCCTTGAAGATGACAGAGCTGTCACTACCTGACTCTGGGAGCCCTAGTATTGCTTCATGTCTCGTTCATCTCAGCCCCTGGGCCTCCCCCACACCTTTTTGACTGCATCTGATGGGTTTGCATCAGAGACCTGGACCCTCATCAAGAGAGGCAGAGACTCCCACCCCTTCAGCCCATCCCCCTCTTCCTTCCACAGATCCACAGACAAGAACCTTCTTTCCTCCCCTTGCCCCCACCTGGCAAGACCAAGCCAAGCACACTGAAGCCCAGTGGTTTTACACGTGGCTTGTCCAGGTGCTACCAACCGTTGTAAGACCTGGACTTACTATTTGGGATCCTACTGAGACATGTGACAAGCACAAGACATTCAGTAAAACTTGAGACCAGAACGGGGGGGGGACGGGGGGAGACAAAAGGCACAGGAAGATGGTGGGGTTGGTTTGGCTGTGTTTGTGTATTGTGCCATATGTCATTTTTTTTACTCACATAAAAACATCTTTCTTGAAGTAATAGGAGCCCTCTCAGCTGTTGCTAACCAAATACCAAATGTTTCCCTTCTCTCCTGCTCCTTCCAAGGGGTGGCTATGAAGAACGGCCGTTATCACGACGCTATCTCGCCTTTCAAACGTCAGAGAGCTTTTCCCTCAGAGCAGACGCCTGATTGTTTTTTCCAGCTTTGGCAGGGATTTTTAAGAGAAAGCTGTTTTCAGATCCCCTTTGTGTTTATTGTTTCAGTCCTGAAACACGGCAGAGTGGAGGGCTCACAGCCTCTGTCTGGTCCAGTCTCCTCACATCTGTTTCCTAAACTGTCCTGGGATCTGTTGGGACGCCCTAACCCGCCACAACGTGGTATTTTAGGAAAACAAAGTTAATAAGATGAAATGAAATGAAATGAGCCTCCAGTTGATAGGGAGATGGCTCCAGGCATCCCTTTTGGACCCCCCCACTCCCCAAATCAACATGTGGTTTCATTTCCAAGGGCTCCGGTGTTAGCATTTCCATATCCTCAGGAAGCCGCGCTCCGTTCTTGCTCTTACTCCTGAATCTGAACGTGTGTTTTCCTTGGCCCCGGCTCAAGCAGCACCTGGGGCAACAAGGAAAACAGTCCCGGGCAGGTTCCAGTCTCAGACACGCCTCCCCACGTCCCCCTCCCTGGCTTCTTGGTCCCATTGCTAGGGGTGCTGTCAGCTCTCCGAGAGCTGGGCCTGTGCACTGTGGTCACCTGAGGGGCCCGTGCCCTCCTCACCGCTGGCGCCCTGGCCTTCTTTCTGTTGGGAAGCTCTGGTTGCCCTCCCAGAGCCCACATACCGCAGGCTCTTAATTAAGAAAGTATGTTCCCATTCATGTCACTCGAAAAGAATGAAAACAGTGACAGCATTTATTTATCTTCACTAGCAATATCATTCCTGTTTCTGAGTCCACTGGGGGTTACAGTCTTGAAGGAATTGACTGGGTTGTGAGATTTTAACCTTGGGCATGTGCCGTGAGGATGCACGTGGCTTCTTCCTGAGAGGGAGGCTCAGTGAGAAAGCTCAGGCCAGCGGGTCCCATCTGCCCTCCCGGAGATCAGGGCCAAGTGGCTCAGTGACGTTGGAGCAGGGCTTGCCTGCTGTGGTACTGATGGGCAGTCAGGGCCCCTGTCCCCAGTTACGTCCATTTTCTTTCTGAATCTGTGGAGAAGTCAAAGCCATCATTTCTAGAGTCTGGTAAAGGAGATGTGACCTGTTTATATGGCAGCTGCTTACATGGGGCCTACTGTGTGCTAAGACTGGGCTCTCATGTGTTGGTGCTAATCCTTGGCAGCAGGGGGCTACTCTGATGGCCTTTTTGGTAAGTGAGCTGGGCCCCATGCAAAGGGACTTGCCCAGGACAGTGTAGCACGCAGAGCTGCCCAGCCATGGCGGCACTATTGCCATGTGGAGCAGGCTGATGCTGTGTGGTGGGGCTGTCCCTGCAGTGTGGGACATCTGGCTGCATTCCTTAGCTCCTCCTACTGATCAGCAGTAACTCCCCAGTTGTGCAAACCAAAAATGTCTGCAGACATTGTCAAAATTGGCCCCAGTTGAAAACTGAGCTAGAGGATAGAAGTAGGAGTTGGACCCAAGCCTGCACTTATTCCCCACCCCCTGCTAGCTCTGGGGAAGTCCCCCTTGCCTGCCTCTGGGATACAGGCAGGCAGGATGCGTAGTATCATAGTGTTCCTGAGATGTATCCTGGTCAGCCATAAAATAAGCACACACCTTCTAGAATCTCCATGAAGACCCAGCTTCATGGTGGAGGCTGAGGACAGGAATTCTTGAGTAGCACTGTAACTTGCTCTGTGACCTGACGGTGCAGGTCTTCATTGCAAAGCCCTTCCATATAGAATTTCATTCTGAGTCTTCCAAATATTATTTGAGGCCAAAAGACTTATCAGCGAACACTAATAAGTTGCAAGTGACCAAAACCCAAATCAAACTAGCTTATGGATTAAAGGAAATCTGCTGGTTTATGTAACTGAAAAGTTCAGGGTCGATTTCATGGCCTCAGGCGTGGCTGGATGCAGGCCTCAAACTTCATCAGGACGCTCCTCCTCTTTCTACAGCTGTGACTTCATTCTCTGGCAGGTTCTGCCCAGGACCAAAGATAGCCAGCAGCTACTCCAGGCTTACATGGTCTCACGTAAATGAGGTTTAAGACCTCAGAGAAAGAAAAAGTAACCTTCTTTCTGGTGCCAATAAAACTCCAGGTAAAGACTCAGATGGGTGAGGCTGGATCCCATGTCTGTCTCTGAGGCTGAGGTTGGCTTTACCTGAAGAATTACTGTGGATAGAGGAAGGGTGGCAGTCCTAAGAAAGGAGCACAAGGCCAGAAAACAACTTGTGTTTCTCGAGCAGTGCTGTTCCAAGTGTAGTTTGTGGACTGCTTCACTGGGCTAAGTACAGAAATGCTCAGAAACACTAACAGCACTTCAGCATTGCTGAGTGCGCAGGTATGATCAGTAGACCTGTCTCACTGAACAGGTTGTAAAGGAGAGTTGGGTGTTGGCAGATTCCTAGGAAAGTTGTAAATGGTGTGAGTTCTACAAAAGAACGATGAATTGGAAACTTTAACACTGGTCCTTTTGCATAGATAGTTGGAAAACCACTGCTCTAAATCTGAAAGGGTGTTAACACAGATTTCTAGGCCCCGCCAGTGAAATTCTAATCTGTAGGTCTGAAGGGGTGGGTGTTAAGAGTCTGCATTTTCAGGCTCGGCGCCTATAGCTCCTCGGTTAGGGCGCCGGCCACATACACTGGGGCTAGCGGGTTCGAAACTGGCCCGGGCCTGCTAAACAACAATGACAACTACAAAAAAAAAAAAAAAAATAGCTGCTGTTGTGGCAGGCACCTGTAGTCCCAGCTATTTGAGAGGCTGAGGCAAGAGAATTACTTAAGCCCAAGAGTTTGAGGTTGCTGTGAGCTATGATACGATGGCACTGTACCAAGGGCCACGTAGTGAGACTCTGTCTCCAAAAAAAAAAAGTCTGCATTTTCAACAAGCCCCAAGGTGACGGGGACAGGGCTGGTCTGCTGACCTTACTTTGAGCAACACTGTTCTAGAATGAGTTAACAGTTATGATTTAATTATTTTATAGATGAGGAAACAAGCTCAGAGAATTCAGGGGAAATTAAATTAAATTTTCTTTTGTTTGGTCAGCTTTATTGAGGTATTATTTTATATGCAATAAAATTCAACTTTAAGTATATGATTTGATTACTTTTGACATGTATACTGTCACGTAACTGCTACAATCACTAAGTAGAACATTTTAATCACCTCAGAATTTCCCTTATTCCCTTCTGTAGTCAGTTCCCCCTTTACGCTCCTCCCATCTGATTTTTGTCACTATAACTTTGTCTTTTCTAGAATTTCAGATGAATGGAATCTATGGTATGCAAGTCTTTTGTATCTTATTCTTCAACTTAGCATGATGCTTTTAAGATTCTTCCATGTTGTATTGATAGTCAATGCCTTCTTTTATTTATTTATTTTTTGAGAGAGAGTCTCAAGCTGTCATCCTGGGTAGAGTGCTGTGGCATCACAGCTCACAGCAACCTCAAACTCTTAGGCTTAAGCCATTCTCTTGTCTCAGCCTCCCAAGTAGCTGGGAGTACAGGCACCTGCCACAGCGCCTGCTATTTTGTTGTTGTTGTTGCCTGTAGTTGTCATTGCTGTTGGGCAGGCCCGGGCTGGATTCTAACCTGCCAGCTCCAATGTATGTGGCTGGCACCCTAGCCGCTGAGCTACAGGTGCCGAACCAGTCTATGCCTTCGTATTACTGAGTGGTAGACCATTGTGATGCACCTCAGTTTGTTTTTCCATTTACCAGGTGACGGACATTTAGGTTCTTACTAGGGGTCACTTGAGGATCTGGAGCTTGGCATAGAGTGAGTCTAGGTTTTCTGATTTCTATCCTGGCTTCTTTCACTACTGATCACAGGGTCAGGTGACATGGACTTCAATACTCAGAAGCCCCTCCCTGATGCTTCAAAGGCAGTCAGAGGATCCCTGACCCCCAGAAGGAGACAAACTGAGTCTGAGGAGCTAGTATCACATTGTACAAGACTAGGGACTCAAGGGTCTGGGAAAAGGAAAGCAACCACCCCTCAAAGCAGAGACCAGCATGTGGGCCAACTTGTAAATAAAGTTTTATTGGATCACAGCCAAACTCATAGACAAGTTATATAGATAGACCTCGAAGATGTTGCAGTTTCAGTTCTAGACTACCACAATAAAGCAAATGTTGGAATAAAGCAAATTTCATGAACTTTTTACTTCCCAGTACATATAAAAGTTATGTTTACATTACATAGTACTATAGTTTATTGAGTTTGCAATAGCATTATATTTTTAAAATGTACATGCCTTAATTTAAAAATACTTTGTTGATGGGGCGGCGCGTCTGGCTCAGTGGGGAGGGTGCCAGCCCTGTATACCAAGGGTGGCGGGTTCCAACCCAGCCCCCACCAAACTGCAACAACAAAAAAAATAGCTGGGCGTTGTGGTGGGCACCTGTGGTCCCAGCTACTCAGGAGACTGAGGCAAGATAATTGCCTAAGCCCAAGAGTTGGAGGTTGAACTTTGTTGCTAAAAGATGCTAATGATCATCTCAGCCTGAGCAACTTGTAATCATTTTTCTGGTACAGGATCTTGCCTCAAGGTTGATGGCTGCTGATTGATCAGGGTGGTGGCTGCTTAAGGTTAGGGTGGCTATCACAATTTCTTTTTCTTTTTTATAGATATGGGGGTCTTACTATGTTGCTTAGGTTTGTCTCAAACTCCTGGCCTTATGTGATCCTCCCATGTGGGCCTCCCAAAGTGCTGGGATTATAGGTGGGAACGACTGCACCTGGCCCAATTTCCTAAAATAAGACATGAGTGAAGTTTGTCACATCAATTGACCCATCCCTGAAAGATTTCTCTGTAGTACGCCATGCTGTTTGACAGCATTTTACCCACAACAGAACTTCATTCAAAATTGGAGTCAGTCCTTTCAAACTTCCTCCTCAACTAAGTTGATGCAATATTCTAAATCCTTTGTTGTCATTTCAGCAATATGCACAACATCTTCACCAGACATAGATTTCATCTCAAGAAACCACTTTCTTTGCTTATCCATAAGAAGGAACTCCTTATTCGTTCGAGTTTTATCATGAGATCACAGCAATTCAGTCACATCTTCAGGCTCCACTTCTAATTCTTTTGTGTTTCCACCACATCTGCAGTGACTTCCTCAATGAAATCTTGAACTTCTTCAGTTCATCCATGAGGTTGGAATCAGTTTCTTCCAAATTCTTGTTAATGTTGATATTTCGACCTCCTCCTATGAGTCACAAATGTTCTTAATGGCACCTAGAATGGAAATCCTTTCTAGAATGTCTTCAATTGACCGCCTAGATCCATGAGAGCAATTACTATATATGGCAGCTATAATATTATGAAATGTATTTTTTGGATCATAAAGCTTAAAAGTTGAAAGTACTCCTTGATCCATGGGCTGCCAAACGGATGTTGTGTTAGCAGGTGTGAAAATGGTAATCTCCTGTACATCTCAGTCAGAGTTCTTGAGGAACCAGGTACATTGTCAGTAAGCAGTATTATTTCAAAAGGAACCTTTTTTTCTGAGTAGATCTCAATAGTGGGCTTAAAATATTCAGTAAACTTTGCTGTAAACAGATGAGCTGCCATCCATGCTTCTCTTTTCCATTTATTGAGCACAGACAGAGTAATTTAGCATAATTCTTAACGGCCTTAGGATTTTCAGAATGGTCAATGACCACTGGCTTCAACTTCAAGCCACCAGCTGCATTCACCCCTAACAGGGAGTCAACCTGTTCTTTAAAACTTTGAAATCAGGCATTGACTTCTCCTGTCCGTGATAGTCCTAGATGGTATCTTCTTGCAATAGAAGGCTGTCTCATCTATAGTCATCTATTTCGTCTGCTGTTTAATGTACCCACCTTCATCAATCCTATCTAGGTCTTCTGGATAACTTATTGCAACTTCTTCATCAGTACTTGCTGCTTCACCTTGTACTTTTATGTTAAGGAAATAGCTTCTTTCCTTAAACCTCATGAACCAACTTGTGCTAGCTTCTGTCTTTTCTTCTGCGCATCTTTCAGTGTTCATAGAATTGAAAAGAGTTAGGGCCTTGCTCTGGATTAGGCTTTGGCCTAAGGCTGCGGTTCTCAACCTGTGGGTCGTAACCCCTTTGTAACAATGAAAATATATCCTGCATATCAGATATTTACATTACGATTCACAACAGTAGCAACATTACAGTTATTAAGTAGCAAGGAAAATAATTTTATGGTTGGGGGTCACCACAACATGAGGAACTGTAGTAAAGGGTCGAGGCATTAGGAAGGTTGCAAACCACTGGCCTAAGGGAATGTTGTGGCCAGTTTGATTTTCTATCCAGGCAGCTAAAACTTTCACCCTATCAGCAATAAGGCTGTTTGACTTTCTTGTCATTCATGTGTTTACTGGAGTAGTACTCTTTAATTTTCTGCAAGAACATTTCCTTTGCATTCATAACTTGGCTAACTAGCATAAGAGCCTAGCAAAAGCAAAAACCTCAGTATACAACATGCCTTCCTTATTCTTCTTAACCATCTCTAGCATTTGATTTAAAGTGAGAGACATGTGACTCTTCCTTTCATTTGAACACTTAGAGGTCATTGTGGGGTTATTAATCAACTTAATTTCAATATTGTGTGTTTCAGGGAATAGGGAGGCGGGGGGGGGGAGAATGAGAATGGAAGATTGGTGGCACGGTCAGAACACACACCACATTCATCAGTAAAGTTTGCCATCTTATATGTGTGTGGTTTGCTGTGCCTCAAACCAATTAGTAACATCAAAGATCACTGTTCACAGATCACTATAGCAGATATAATAATAATGAAAACATTTGAAATATTGAGAGACCTACCAACATATGACACAGAGACATGGAGTACATGCTGTTGGAAAAAAGTGGCACAGATAGAATTGCTAGACCAGGGTTGCCACAATCCTTCAACTTAACAAAAACACAGTATATGCCAAGTGCAGTGAGTAGAACATGGTAAGGTGAGGTGTGCCTGTAAGTTTCTGTGAAGGCTTTCAATACAACGGTGGAGTTGAATAGGGGTGACAGAGACCACGTGGCCCTCAAAGCCTAAAATCTGTACAAAATTAGCCGTTTACAGAAACATTTTCCTGCCATTTCCTCAGAACCAGGGGATGAGATGCTGGGCCAGAGTCCCTACCAGGACTGAAGAAACAGAGCTTTGCAATCCTGGTTAAAACCAAGCTCCAAAGTTGCCCTTGGAATCTGGTCCAAGTTCCTGTGATCATCTGCCTTTGTGAAGCTGGCACCCCAAGATCTCCAGGCTGAGAAGGGACTTAGAAGTTATTTACTCTCAATCTCTTATTTTATGGATAAAAAAAGTGAGGTCTAGAAAGGGGAAGTGACTTGTCCAAGGTTGTACAAACAATTGATGGCAGGGCTGAGGCACTCTCCCTCTGTGGGGTCCTTGGCAATAGGCCTGGGCTGTGGTGTGGTCAGTGTCTTATCAGGCTAAGAGACAAGGGAGGTGCTTTCAGCAAAGCACTTTCATGTCACTAGGTGAAGGTGGTGGTGATGGTGGGCTCCTGTTGACAGTTTGGTAAGTGTCAGGCTTGACCTGGGAAAGGTAGAGTTGGAAGTGACTCTGCTGTGCCTAGACCTCCAGGACATGCATGTTGCCCACCTGTGTGCAAGTGCACAGGTATTTTCAGACAGTCACACTCACTACCAAGGAAACTTACTTAGCTGACCTCTCACTTAACACTCCTGATCCCCACATGACCTACCACTTTCTGTTCATTTTCTTTAGGCCATTCTTGAAGGTCTACTCAGTGGCACTCTGCAGTCATCTCAGACCTAGCCCGGACTTCTTGTTCTTACTCACTTTGTCCCATACTTCACTGTGCCCTCCGGGTCCTCCTGGTGTCTCACCTGGAGATTCACCTCTTCCTCTCCCCTCAGTCTCAAGCCCCGTTTCTCTCTGGCTTTGCATTTTCCCTCTTGTTCCACCCAGACTCAGCATCTCTCCCGCCTACATTGCCATCAGCCACTCTCCGTCACCCCATTCCCATTCTCTATTGTGCTCCCTTATGGGCACCACCCCTGAAACTGACCCCACATCACATGAGGACATGTGTGCCCCTTCTGCCAAGACAGCTTCCTGGACATTTCCCAACGGATGTATGCAATTTTGTCCTATGGACATGGCTACGTGGCTCCTCTTCCCAGCACTATCTGTGAATGTGTCTCCCTGTCCCGCAGGCTAATAAGCAGACTGCTAAGGACAAGGACTAGGCAAGTGTCTGTTAACATGCTAAGGGGACTGTCTGCGGGGTAGAAATGATTCTGTCTGAGAGCGTGGCTAGAATTCATGTGTTGCAGGGAGGTATGGCTGTCTCATCTTCTCAGGCTACTGTAGGCATGCTTAGAAGGGAAGTGTCGATCCCTAGAAGAAACAAACAACACATGTTGCTTTGAAAGCCAGTTCAGTCCAGCTCCTTACTAAGGCAGTAGCTGGTGCCTGCCCTGCCCAAAAGCCGGCACCTGAATCCAAAGGCTACAATGGCTTCCAGATCTGTGACTTCCTCTGTAAATGTCTTATATTCCCTGCCCCACCCATTCCTCTTTCCAAGGAATGTACTTGAATCATTTTTGCTCCCAAATCATTGATTACACAGTAAGATAGTGAATCCATTGCAGACTCTATGTTCTGGGAGCTCAGCCTGTCTTCCCAGTGGATCTCCTGTCACCATCCTGTGTGTATAGCAGGCCCCGTCTCCTGCCAGGGCACTTGCCCTTTGATTAAGGGCACAGCTCAGCTTATGATGCCCTTTCTAGATCCCTTTCCTTTCCCAGTCACCTTCCTCTTCCAGATGTCTCATCACAAAGATGATGCTCCCATTCTTGGTCTCAGATGATGGCCAGTTACTAACTCCAAGCCTATTACTACATTAACCTGCCAGTGGATAAAAGGGATGTCCCCTTCCACTTACCCACATACCCCAAGTGTTGAATTCCAGAAGAGATCTTTAATATGAATGGAAACTTCTAGTATCAAAAAGCAGGAGACTTTAGGAAAGAGCTTGTTGGGTGAGTGAAGGACCCAAAGGACAGAGTCAGAATGACTGGCTGATTCACGGGTATTTCAGGACAGGGAGCCTGATGCTCCTTCACATTATACCTGATGACAGCCTCTTTCTGGCTTGGAGGAAAAGACCAATGAGGCATGTGGCCCAAAGCAGGATTTTCGCATTCTAGAAGAGCCTGTGCATGTACAATGATACACAGTATGTGTGTGCCGTGTGTACAGCATCCTAGCATTCTCCCAGCCTGAAAGACAGACTCAGAGAGAGAAAGAGACAAAAGGCTCTGCCCCCCTGCTCGCTGTTTCTCCTCACCAACTCCAGCAGTGCACACTTGGGAGACCGGCTGTGGGCAGGCCTTCTTCCTGCCTGCCTTTCACCAACACAACCAGCTTCTGTTGCAACAGACAGAAAGGGTCCATTCGAGGGGCTCTTGACTGCAGACTGTAGCCCATGCTGAAGGGCTCTTGACTCCTCATGTTTCCAACTGTAGTGTCATCTGACTTTCCAGAAATGACCTGCACCTTGGCTTTGCTCTTGACACATCACGAACTTTGATTTGCACCTCCTCCTTTCAGCTTGATCATGCTTACATTCATATTTTCCCCACTGTGGCTTCCTTTTCCATTTCTAAAGGAACTATGACATCGCACTTTGATTTTGTTGTTGTTGTCTTGGGTGCTTCCTCAGAAGCATTTATCTTTACCTGAATTTGAGAAAAAAAATTTTTAAAAGATGATTATTGGTCCCTTTATTTCTTCTTGGGCTTCTGACAAGTTGCTGTCTTGCCTGGGATCCTCTGTACAGCTGGGAGAGGCACAGAACTGAGGTGCTGACAGCTTGTGTCTGAATCACATGGTGTTTACTGTGCGCTGTTGAGTTTATAACAGCCTTGTTTCCATACTGACAGCAAATGCCATATGGAAAGGAAAAAGCCTGTCAGATAAATCCATAAGGAATCACAGTATGGTACATAAAATCTTAAAACTGCTTTTGGAAATGGGGAGGAGGGGGTACCTTGCTCAAATCACATAAGAATTATGGTGCTTTCTCTCCCATAATTGAATAAAATGAGTTTGACATAAGGTAATTTACTTTCTTTCTGTGCTTGTGCTGAGAAAGATTCGCTGATTGGGAAAGGATGCAAAGGTTTGTTTTCCTCTCCTTTGGAGATCAGGTTGAGTGAGAGGCAGCCAGAACGTGGACATCGTGCTAACAGGTGCAGACTGCAGACCTGTCATAGGCCACTGAGACCACGTTCCCTGCGGTGGCTGAAGATCACACTCATCTAACTTGACATTTTATTACCGTCACTTGGGATTCTGTCTGCTCACCCACACACACACCCCTGCTGCCCTTTCCAATCCAGTCCAAACTCCCTGAGGGCTGGGACCTCATCCCTAGGTTCTCCCTCCCCCTTTGCACCTGGCACATATTGAGGCTAAATGCTTGTTGGAATGGCTATTTGAGAACCGTCTGTTCTTGGGAAGGTGGAGACTGCATCCTCGCTTGAAGGGCACAGTTAAGGCAATAGTCCAAGGCTAGTGTAAGCCGCCAAACCACTTGGGAAGAGGGCCATGAGGAAGGCTCTGCTGGTGGCACATCTATGCTGATCAGAGTACCACTCTGTAGAGAATGAAATATGTCTGAAAGCCGTCTTCTACCTATGATAGTTAGAACTGGTTAATTCCTACAAAAATAGTCCCTGCCCGCAGGCAGCTTACCCATGAGAGAGGTGGGCGTAAAACTCTGTGGGCCTTTATGCCTCGTCCTTGCTTCTTTAGTTCCAAGAGACAGACACCAGCACTAAATGGCCTAAGCAACCAAGCCTGTGTGGCACGGGCTGGCCTGGGCGGCGCTGTCCCCAGGTGCTCCTCTCCCCACCCAGTTCCGGTTCCTCCAGCACTGTGCGGGCTTCATTCTCCATGGCCTCTCGGAGCCTAGATGGAGAGAGGCTTGGCAGCTCCCGGCCAGGCAGTCATCCCCCAGGGCAGCAGGCGCCCCCTGGAAGTTGGGGGGAAAGCTCTGGAAGGATTCCAGGGCCCTGGTGGGTCACATACCCTGACCTGATCGGCTTGAACTGAATCAGCCATTCCTGAACCCACGACAGGGGCTTCTGATTGGTCGAGACTGTCACGTGCTCACATTTGCCCCTTCTTTGTGGCTGAGGGATAGAGGCCTCTGATTGGCTAGGACTGGGTCACGTGGCCATCTCCCCAATTCGGAAGGCATTGGCTCCCCTTTCAGAATTGGAGGAGGGGGTTGTGTTAGTACAGACTGGGAGAGAGGAGGCTCCCTAAAGGAAGGGAGGAGGGACGGACTAAAACCCCCGCATCCGTGGTGAGAATAGCTGGTGTTTGTAAGCACTTCCTACGTGCCAGCCTCTGGGCACTCTGTGTACTGTCATAGTCAATCTTCACGACAGTCCTTGGAGTTAGGCCCCCCAATGTACAGATCAAAAACTGGGTCTTGTGAAGTGAGTTGCCCCAGGTCACACAGGCAGTGAGTGGAGGGGCTAGGGTTTAGCCTCTGACCCCACACTCACAGCCGCCTGGAGATTCTCCCTCCCTGCAAGCATGGCCTCCTGTGGAGAGACTTTGCGACTCCAGAATCCAAGTGTGCCGGCACCGTGGTTGTGTGTTGTGTTCGTATCTCAAGAGAAACCCTCAGGAAGAGGTTGGTCTGGCTCCTTCTCTACACCTGCCAGGGTTTAGTCACCCCTCCTGCCAGGTCATCTTCCTTCCCACGCTCCAGCACCCTCTTCCCAGTTTCCTCATGAAGTCACCTGACTGTCCCATGCAGAGCTGATGGCCCAGTGTTCAGTGCTAGAAAAGATCTGAGGCAGCTTGTCTCCCGGAGTCTTTCTGACTAGAGAAAACTTCTTACAGAGGGGTTAGTAAGTAGAGAGAGCTGGAAGGAAAGGGTCCCCCATCCCAACTTGAACATGAGATTTCTGCTCTCAGTGGAAGAAGCTAAGCCCAGAGAGGGCAGAGGAGTTATTTGCATTAACACCATGAGTCATTGCCTAGCTCCCTGGTCCCTGGGCCTCCGACTGAAAGTCTGACATTATTTCCTGTTCAGAACCTTCTTGGCTACTGAGTGGCTAAGGGTGGGTCACTTCCTTCCTCCCTACCTCCAGCTCCTCAGCTACAAAATGCAGAGTTTTCACGATTTGAACCATCCTAACACTGGGCTTTTCTCCAATTGGGAAAAACTGATTTTGATGTTTTTAAAATCTATCCACTAGGATGCTTTGAAATACAAATAACTGACGTATTTTTGAATTGCCCTAAACAAGGAGAATATGTTGTCTCATAAATAAGCCTTTCAGATGTGGTTTGGGCTGCAGGCATGATTTAATTCAGAGATTCATGACATCGCCAGGGCATCAACTCTACTTCTTGTAATTTTCCCAGCTCTCACCTTCACGGTGTCAGCCTCATCCTCACAGTGGCTTCCCTTGCAGTGTCAAACACTATGGCAGACCCTGGCCTCATACCCATGCACTGCAGCCTCCAGAAGAAGAGAGCACCACTGGTTCCATGTTCTAGTCAGTCTGTGGCTCACTCTGATTGGACTAGCTTATGTTTTATGCCTGACACCCTATCCAGTCACTATAATCAGGGAATGTGATGTGCTGACTGGCCTGCCAGGATTTGGAATCATAGTTCCCAGAACTGCTGGCATATTCATATGGAAGTCAGGGCATTATAAGGGGAGAGAAAAGAAGGGGTAGAGGCTGGGGCATAACTGGTCCCTTCCTCTACTGACCTTGTTTCTCAGTCTGCAGAGACTTTGAGTTAAATAAGCAGTCCTGAGAGTTTGCCAATCATCTTGATCCGTCCATCTGAGCCTCTGAATCCAGGTGTGAGGTTGACAGGAATGCGCTGCCTGGCCCTCTCCTGGGTCTCACCACATTCTTCTTTTCTTGTCTCCAGACAGAGATTACTGCAGTTTATGTGACAAGCAGCCAATTGGGAGGCTGCTTTTCCGCCAGTTCTGCGAAACTAGGCCTGGGCTGGAATGTTACATTCAGTTCCTGGACTCAGTGGTAAGTGCTTGCTCCAGGGGGATGGCCCTTTTGGTATTCTGAGAACAGTGATTGTTTTTACTCCAAGAAAAAAGATCAACCTCGTGGTTTAGAAGAGTGAGGAATAAACTCATCGCATACAAAACTCTCAGTGCAGACTTTGATTGAGAAGGCAAAATTGTCTTACCATCTAAACTCAATGGGTGGCCTAGTGTGGGCCACCTGCCTTCTGCATCATAATTGCTGCTGCCATAAAATGAGACCCAGTGAGTACTCTGATTTTGGGTGGAGTTGGGACATTTTCCCAATATCCTGAGGAAGCTCTTGGATTCTATGGGCTCTTCCCCTAGTTAAGAAGCCATTTTGTAAAATTCCAAACTTTATGTGTGTTGGTATAATTATTTACTATCACTTTCCCCACTGGAATGGAATGTAAGCTCCCTGAGGGCAGGACCCTGGGCTTCCTGTTCATCCCTGCCCAGCACAGGGTCCTCAGTAAATGTCAAATGAGCATGTACTGGCTATTTCAGTCCAGCCTGATGGCCAGTGGCTGTACCCACCTGGCCAGCAGCCCTTTGGTCTTCTGAAAAAAGAAGACAAAGGGTAAGGGGGGTGGTGAGGAATGGAGACTAGTTGTAAAAAGAACGAAGTCTTCCAGGCCCCCTCCCAGGGGCAGGGGCTGAGATGCTGTTGTTTCCTAGAGGCCCTCCTGCCATCATTGGCTGAAGCCACCCTGACCCATCTTAGTTTGGGGGACAGCCTTTGGCACTCAATTTCTGCATCTTTAGGATCTCAGTGCAGAGCTGTAGACTTACAAGCCAAACTTGTCTGCTGAGGTTACAAGGGCCTACTCAAAGTCTGAAACCCACCCAGCACCTGCTCCCAGGCCCCCAAACCACCATCCACAGTCACTTGAGCCTGAAATCTGTACTGTCCTTGACTCCATCCTGTCCTCATGCTCCCCTACCTCTTCCTATGCTTGGTGTGACCCCTCCCAGGCCAGCTTTGTTCTCCCAGAGCTTGGCCTTGGTCCTGGTGTGGACTCTTCCTTGGCACTTCTTGCATGAGTGATCACAGTAGTTCTCAGCCTTGGCTGAGCATTTGAAATACCTGGGGAGCCTTAAAAACTACCAGAGGCTGAGCTGAAGCCCAGACTAATTAATTTGATTCTCTAGGGGTGGGGTCTAGTATTTTTATAACTTTTTATTATGGAAAATTTCAAACTATAAAATGTAAAAGTTGACAGAAGAGTTAAATAAACTCCCATGCACCCTTCACCCCAGTATTCTTTGATCCACACCTCCATCCTACCCTCTGTAGCACTTTGTGTAAATTTCAGGTATTATATTATTTCATCTGTGAACTTTTTAGTATATATCTCTCTAAATGATAAGGGCTCTTTAATAAAACAATATACAGCTGGGCGGTGCCTGTGGCTCAGTGAGTAGAGCACTGGCCCCATATACTGAGGGTGGTGGGTTCAAACCCAGCCCTGGCCAAACTGCAAGAAAAAAATAGCCAGGCATTCTGGTGGGCGCCTGTAGTCCCAGCTACTTGGGAGGCTGAGGCAAGAGAATCGCCTAAGCCCAAGAGCTGGAGGTTGCTGTGAGCTGTAATGCTACAGCACTCTACTGATGGTGATAAAGTAAGACTCTTGTCTCTTAAAATATATATATCATATATATACAGCTAAAAAAACTTTCTACTGTCATCAAATATTAGTGTTAAAATTTTCAGTTTTCTCGTATATTTTATAACTGCATGTTTTAACAGATTGAATTGGCCTGGATGAAGTTCAGACATTGTGGTTAGTCAATATTTTTCTTAAATCTAGGCACCCCCATAACCATCCATTTCCTCTTACAATGTATTTGTTGTTCCTCCAGAAGAGTTTTCCACAGTCTGAATTTTGCACTCATCCCTTGTAAACTGCTAGTTGGATCTTGAAACTTGACAGAGATTCAGTTTCTGTTTGGTGGGGTGAGAGTGTGGCAGGGTAACTTCATAAGTGGTTTTATGTTCTTCCATCAGGGGAATATAATATCTGGTGGTTTTTCTTTTTGAGAAGGCAGCAGCCATCAGTATTCAATAGCTAAATCCGTTGATTAACACTGCATCACAGCACAGCAGCATTCTTATTCTATTGTTCCTTCTTAATTTGCAATTGGAACATTTCCTTTTGATTACCGTTTGGTGACTCAGTGGTAAAGTTCATATAGGAAAAGCTTGATTCTTTCTGTGCATTTATGTCTTTGAGGTCCCAGATTGGTTTTCTAGCATCCTCTAATAGCAGGAACTAGTTAGAATTTTTAACTCTAACCATGCTGGGTGCATTTTGATGCATGATGATATTACCCTCACTCATGTTTCCTGGAGGGGGCCCCTCCAGGTTGGCATGTGAGTTCTTTATAGGGCCCAGAAGTCACTGGTAGTCTCTTTGTTGTCTGGGATATGACAGCATTCCTGGGCTCATCTTGTATTAGAGTCCGTTGTTTTTCAAAGGAGCCCTGGTTCCTTTTACTGGAAATGGTGCTTAAAGGCCATAGTTCAGCACTAGGGGTGCTCATTGCCAATAGACTGGCTATGAGCACCCCTCATATTTTTGGCAGCTATTGGCATTTCTCAAATCTCCCAGCACTTTAATGTGTATCCAGGGTTGGGAAGTGTTGACATCCAGGATAAAGTCCAGGTTCTGAGGCTGACTTACCAGATAGTCCATCAATAGGCCCCTGCTCACCCTTTCACACTCACCCTGCACTGGAGTATTTCTGGAGCCCTGTGCTCTGGCCTTGCCACTTGCTTGTTGTGGCTCTGATTGGGCAGGCAAGGTTAAGCCCATTGAGCCCGTCTCCTTTACCTGCCTGCCTGAAATGCCTCCCTTGTGTTCTGCTCTCATAAGTCTTCCTGATGTCCCTCTCCCTCTCTCTCTGCTGTATCCCTCTAATGTGGGTGCTGGCCTGTGACACTCACCTGAACCACATCACTGCACCAGCTGGCAGATGATGAACAGATCTAGGGACAGGATGCCAGGGCAATGCTGGCTCTGTCACCAACTCTCTGTGCCCCATGACTTCATCTGTAGGTGGGGTGTAGCTGTGTCTGATGATGGTAGAGGTGCTGAGTAGAGATGATATGAATTCCTGCTGCTCAGAGCAGTGTCTGGCACATCACAGGTGCTCAGTGAACGTAGCTATTGGGGGTCTGTATACCTGTCTCCCTCACTAGCCAGAAGCCTTTTAGTGCCACAGACGTAGCCCATGGTGTTGGAATCAGCCTCTAGTACCACACCTGATAGATGGTCAGTGCTTAGACCAGCAGTTCTCAACCTGTGGGTCGCAATCCTCAGGAACTGTATTAAAGGGTTGTGGCATTAGGAAGGTTGAGAACCACTGGCTTAGACTCAGGCCCACTGGGGACAAGTGACTTACTCAGAATCATAGACCAAGTGAGGGGCAGAGGTAAGTCCTAGAACCCAGGCCTCCTACCCGCAGTCTGGTGCACCTTCCTCCCTAGCATGCTTTCTCTGCAGTCAGGCAGGTTCTGGGTGAGGCTTTCTAAGGTCTTTGGTGGGACTGGACTGCTTGTTTAATGAAGATGTCCTGTGAATCTTCTTGCAAAGTGAACCAATACACCTACCACAAGCGTGTCCAATGGTTCTGTTTTTCCAAGATTGGATTTTCTTAAAACAAGACCCAGATATCTGAAAAGCCAGGTTCTATGATTCTATGCCTAACCCTGCTCCAAGTGTGAGTCTGGGAGAGAATTCAGTTTCCTTTTTTTCTTTTTCTTTTCTTTTTTTTTTTTTTTTTGTGAAATGGCAGATTTGGGCTCATTACACATCCCATTGCACTCATCTCTACAGGGCCTTTTTTGGTAGCCATCAAACTTGGGGACTGTTGGCCAAGAATGCATCCAAAGCCCCCAGTGCGGCCCCCTTCAGAGCTGCCTGGAATGCTCACAACCCCCTGTGGACTGCTGTGCCCTTAGTAGGACTTGGTCTTTGGTTTCCTTTCTGTGGCGTCACAGTGAACCATGGTAAAGTCTTCACTTGAGGCAGGACCAGATTCCCAGCACCATTCTTTTAGTCTCTCATTCATTTAACAAAAGTATTCTTTGCCAGGTTCTGGGCCCTTGTGATAAATTGCTAAATAAAATGGACCAAGATCTCTGCCCTCCTTTTGTTTGCTTTCTAACTAGGAAGAGATAGGCCATACACATAAGGCATAATGAGGCAATGATAGGGAACATTGGAAGGTGGTAAGTGGGATGGAAAAGAAAAACTGGAGCAGGTTAAAGGGGGCTGGGAGTGTGGGGACTGGTTGTATTACTAAGTTGGGTGGTCAACAGAAGTGTCTTTGAAAAATGCCATTGGATTGATGACTAGGAGGAGTTGAGGGAATTGGCCTGGTATGGTGGAAAAGCATTGTGGGCAGGGAACAGCCAGTGCAAAGGCCTGCAAGTGTGAGGATGGAGACAGGGAGCAAGGGCAGAGGGTAGGAGAGGAGTGTGTTAGATTATGGAAGACTGTGCCATTAAGAACTTAGGGGAGCCATTGGAGGGACATTAACAAAGTAATGCTGTGGTCTGACTCAGGTTTCTCAAGGATCCCTGTGGCTTCCACACTGGGGGCAGGCTGTGACAGGTGGGCGGAGAGCAGGGAGATTTGATAGCAATCCACGTGAGAGTGAGTGGTGGCTCAAGGCAGCATGGAAGCCACTGGCAGTGGTGAGAAGTAGTTAGATTTGGGACATGTTTAGAAGGCAGAATTACCACTGTTTCCTGGTGGGTTGGGGGTAGGAGAGAAGAATTAAGGAAGATGTCAAAGTTTGGACTTAAGCAGCTGGAAGGATGGAGTTAGGATAAGGCTGTGGGGGATCCTGCTGTGGGAGGAGCAGAGGCTCCATGTGGGCACAGTGAGAGGTGCCTCCTAGACATCTGAGGGGACAGGTTCCAGGGCAGGTGAGTGTTCAAGGCTAGAGTTTATGGGAATGGTCTGGGCTAGAAATGTAATAGAAAACTGGGAGTTGTCAACATATAGCTGGTGTTTAAGCCATGGGCTGAGTGAGCTCACCAAGGAGATGAATGTTAATGGAGAAGGGATGAGGACCAAGACTGAGCTGTTCCCCATTTGGAAAAGATGAGGCAGCAGCAGATTTGGGAGTTGTGTGGAGAGTGGATGAGGTGGGGCAGGACGAGGCTAAGCCTAGGAGCCTGTGGAATTTTCCAGCCACGTGTTTTGTTAGACACTTATAGTCAGTTTGAGAAGGAAGAAAAACAAAGCAAACCCAGTGATGCCCATTTTCATTCTGGTTGTACAGTCGTTCCCTCTCTGGCCTTGTACAAAGAGCTGTTTTTTGGAAAGGAAATGCGAGTCTGGCTCCATGCGTCAACTGCTCTTTACATACACCTTAATGGGGCCGCCACTCACAAGAGGTGCCCCATCCCTGGGAATCAGCAAGGCCTTTCCATCACCCATCTTGACGTCAAACGACCGGCCTTTGGAACGCCTGTTTTACGCATGAAGACTTTATTGAGTTTTCCAGGCCCTGGCGAAACTTCTCTAAAATTAGTTTTTTCTTCCATCCCAACTGGACTCAGAGGAGGGAGGAGGTGATGGTGTCCTTAGTGTGGCAGTGCTGCCCTGGGCACTTCCTGGCCTAGCCAGTGCCATCCACACTGTTCTCCTATGTTGAATTTCTACCAAGTGGAATCTATTAAAAATAACCTGCCCTCCTTGGGCTCTGACATCGTACCCAGAAAAGGCTGTTCTCCTACACAGTCTTAACATCTGCATTTCTCAAGTCAAGTGGAAGACTGTGGCTGTTTTTAAAGAGGCCCAGGTGATTTTCTGGGCAGCAGAACTGTTTATGCATCATTCACCAGACTGCAGGGGCAGGTAATTCAGCCTTTAGCGTTGGTCACTGAGGGACCTCCAGGAACATGAGAAAGACCATGCTCAGGCGGTGCCTGTGGCTCAGTCAGTAAGGCACAAGCCCCATATACTGAGGTTGGTGGGTTCAAACCCGACCCGGCCCAGCCAAACTGCAGCAAAAAAATAGCCACGTGTTGTGGCAGGCGCCTGTGGTCCTAGCTCTTCAGGAGGCTGAGGCAAGAGAATCGCCTAAGCCCAAGAGCTGGAGGTTGCTGTGAGCTGTGACACCCCGGCACTCTACTGAGGGCAATAAAGTGAAACACTGTCTCTACCAAAAAAAAAAAAAAAAGAAAGAAAGACTATGCTATCCTACCACCCCCCAGGAGAAACCGAGTCAATGATCTAAGCCAAGGCCACAGCTAGGTCTGGCCTCTAGTGGTCAAAGAGGGTTTGCCCAGATGATCAGGACATTGAAAGGGATTCAGGATAATGTCAACCCTCAACAGGCTAAGGGGGTCTTGCCACAGGCATTTTCAAGAATGGTGGACTTCTTTCTCTTTACCCTCTTCTCTAGGCTTCTGACCACATGCTGGCTCCTTTGAAACCCTCTTGTCCCCACGCTTGGGTGAGACTTAAAGTTTTCATGTCTCTTCTTGGGATTGTGGGAGGTTTGGCAGATACTCAACCAGATTCACTCAGTATGTCTCTGCCAGTGTCTCCTGCATGCCAGGCCCTGTTCCAGCAGTTGGGGACCACATAGTGGACAGGAGAAGTAAGTTTCTGCCTTTGTGAAGCTTGCTTTCTAGTTAAATGAAAGATTGGAAAATCAATAGGAATTTTTTAAGTAAGCAACACCAGCTATGAGTTCAAATACTTGTTAAATATTAGTTACTATCTCAAAATGTGGCTTGACACACAATAAACATTTCTTATAGTTTTTGTGGGTCAAGAATTTGGGAGTGGTTTGGCTAGGTGCCATTGGCACTCAAAGTCCCTCACGAGGTTATATCAGGATGTTGGCTAGGCTGTTGTCATTTGGAGGCTTGACTGTGGCTGGAGGATCTGCTTCCATGCTCACTCACATGACTGGCAAGTTGGTGCTGGCTGGCTATTGGCAGGAGTCATCTCTGTGGAATTGTTCAGAAGTCCTCAGAACATGGCTTGCTTTCTCAGAGCAAGCAATCCAAGAAAGCACAGTAGAATCTGCAGCATCTCCTATGGTCTAGGCACAGAGCAACCACACTGTTGTTTCCTTAATACTATACTAGGTACACAAGTTAGCCCCATCCCATATGAAAAGACATGAAAGGCAGGAAGCAAGGATTATTGAAGACCACCTTGGGAGGGAGCAATTACAACTATGAGGTTACAACAAATGAAATCTTGTATTAGGAAATGTTAAAAGGAACTCCAAGGCACTCATTAGCCTTGAACTAGGGAAGATCACATGAGATCAGTGGGCTGTCACCTGGCTTTAGATATGCTTGATTATCTGTAGTTCTATTGAGAATTATCTATTGTATCTCACCAGGGGAGCTATGTAATCTGCTTGTCTTTCTATCACCGCTTTGACTTCCCAAAGGGGGGAGGGTGAAGAGTGCTAATAATTCTTCAGTTGCATATAGAGTCCTTCAGTACTATTGGTGAATTCAGACCCTGGGAGCAGGGTCTTATGGAAAAATACCACTTGTAAAATGGAGGGTTTTTTGTTTTAAAAAATTTAGGGGGTACAAATGTTTTTTGGATTAATTGTATTATGCTGTCACTAGAACAGTGTACATTGTACCCAATAGGTAGATTTTTATGCCTCGTCTCCTTTCCCCTTTTTTAGTTTCCAATGCCAATTATACCTTGTTATGACAGTGTCTATCTCTCACTTATCTCTCACTTGTAAGTGAGAACAAGTGTTTGTTTTTCCATTCCAGAGATGCATCTCTTAGGATAATGTTCTTTGGTTCTATCCAAGTTGTCCAGCAAAAGACATTATTTCATTCCTTTTGATGGCCGAGTAGTACTCCATATACCCCCCCCACACACACACACACATACACACTCTTTCTTTATCCACTCATCAGTTGATGAACACTTGGTTCCATATCTTTGCAGTTGTGAATTGTGCTGCGATAAACATTCTGGTGCAGGTGTCTTTTTGTAAAATGGGTTTATATAGTTGATATATGTGGATATCTGATCTTCTGGGTGCCCCACCCATATTCCCAAATAACATGGCTATTCTAGAAGCTTCCGTGATGTCACTCCTAAACTACAGTTGATTGGAGCTCTGGGGAACCTGTGAGCCAAGATGGACCAATGAATCCTTTGTCTGGACTTGACAGACTTGAGGGTAACTTCTCTGCTGTAGGAGCCTTAAAACTGCTCACATCCCTGGTTCTCGGGCTTTGGGGCCAGCTGCATTTCCTTTCCCTCCACAGTTTGGTTGTTCAGCTCATCCTCAGATTCCAGGAGCCAAGAGATTACAGTCTTGCCTGAACAAGGGTAGGCTGGGATTCTTCTCATTCAGAGACCTAAAAGTAACGTGGAAAGTGAAAGCCCTTTGCATGGTGGCTTCATGAGCCTTAGTTGGCACAGGGACGGAGAAATAATTCTGAGTGGGCAGGAGGAGGTGGAGGCCACTCAAGGCAGACAGGAGGCGGGACAGCACAGCTTCTCTGCCACGGGGCTCTGACAGCTGCCAGGGAGATATTGCCTGAGAGGGGGTGAGTGTATCACCTCCACCTGGAAGAGGTACAGCTTCCCTTTCTTTTCCTTCTATTCAGCGTTTGCCTCAGGCCAGGATGTGATTCACAAGCCAGCCACTGTGAAGGTCTGGGGTCACTGTGGGCTCTTTCCTACCATTCTCAGTCTGTACCCAGGTGTGGGTAGGGTCCACTCCTCCCTTCTTTCTCAGCTTCCTCCCACATGTTGCTGTAGCTGGACCAACAAACCTCTCCTACCAGGCCTGAGAGGGCTTCTCGGATGGGGGCCCAGGATCAGAGAAGAGTCTGTTTGCCCATGTGGGCACCTCGTGCAGTGTGCTACATCCCAGCTGGGGGCAGAGAGGGAATGGGGTCAGTGCCCACCCGCGAAGGACGGTGCAGAGTTTCAGTCAGGGTCCCGGCAGGCACTAGATGGCCAGCCCAAAGCAAGGATGAGGGAGTTTAGTGAAGGGATGTTTACGAACTGCAGGGCGGGCAGGGAAATGAGCAGCAGCCCCTGCGCTACCTCTGCACCTCTGCTACCTCTGCACATGTCAACCTCAGCGACAGGGAAGGGACTCACACAGGAGTCAGTGCGAGCCTGCGGTGCCCCGGAGGGAGTAGCAGAAAACCACCCCACCCTGACTCCCTCCTGCCTCACAGCAGGGCAGGAAAGGTCAGGGGCTTCGGTGGAGTGGCCGGCAGCATAGGCGAGATGCCAGGGCCAGTGTGGGCAGATCTGGGTGCCTCTCCAGCTAGGGTCATGGCCAGCAGTGTGCCAGCCAGGCACGTCACTTGTCCCTGCCTTGAGGACTCTGGGAAAGCTGACCACATCGATAATTACAGAAGCTGGAGGTGGCAAGGCCTCATAGCATCTCTGACTTCATCTTCCTGTTGGGGCAGGAGAAGGTCTCCAGAGAGAAGGAGGTGACAGCTAAAGTTAGCCCAAGGCAGGAAGGAATTCAGCCCGGACTCTGCTCTCTAAACCAATGCCAGCCTCTTTGAAAATGTGGCAGGTTCTAGAAATCATCTGAGTGAAATGTGTTTTAATAGCCAGGACATATTTTTCACTGGCATTCTCTGAGATTGATGATGAATTACAGCAGGCCAAGAGAATGAAGTATTGGGTTTATAAACTAAGATGTGCACAGATGTTTAGACTCTTTGGCAGACACAGATATGTGAATACTACTTTGTTCCTTAAGCTCAGTGTAGTATTTTGCTCCTTGCGTTAAGGCAAAAGCCTAACACAGAGGCTGTCCTGTGTTTGGTATAAATCACGATGCAGAGAGAAGGCTCCTTAGCTAGTTGCCTTCCTTGGTGGCACCTGGAATGTATCTGGGAAGAGAAGTGCCCTCTGAGGGGGTTGGTGGGTGCCCCCTGGCTGTCAGAGCTGAGCTAGGGGCAGGGAGAAGAGCTCAAGTGGGCAGAACAGCAGAGAGGACTGTGTGAGTTCCCTTTTGGGGAGGGGAAGAGGCCTACCCTGTCTGGTCACCTCCCACAGGTGGCATTCACAGGGACGGTCTTTGTGTGCAGTTCACCTCTCTTCACTGACGTCATTGTCTGGCTGCCATTTCCCATGTCAGCTCTTGTTGTAACATTCTAGGTTGTTGGCACAAATTCTTATTTGCAGCTTACATTTTTGGATTTAAGCTGGTTTAAGCTCCCTCACCACCTGGGCAAGGGTGTTTCCAGAGCAGTGCTGTCTGGGCCTCCAGCCTCAAGGACTGGGATCTGCCTAGGGTGTTGCCCACCCTGCCCAGCCGCCATTGCCCACTAGCCCAGCCCCACGTAGGGTAACCATGGAGACAGGGCCTGTCACTCCAGGTGACTTAATCAGCATGGAAAGGCCAGCTGGAGGCCTCCCATCAGTCTTCCGCCTCTCAACATAAATGTTCTCCAAGTGGTGGCCTGGCATGGAATCCTCAGAGAAAGGCCTTTTGATACTGGCTGGGGAGGCCTGTCCCCGTGTGCTCCCAGCTGCCTCACTGCGGACCTGCGTGCTTGTCTGCCCTGCTGGGCCTGTGCTAGGAGGCAGCTGTCCTGAAAGGGATGTTATTTTTCTAACGTGGGTTTTAGTCCTGAGAACAAGAATATTTTCAGGTGGTTATTGAGACTGATTAGTGTGCCCCAGGCCTTCATTTAGTTAAATAGAGCTGCCTTCACAGATGTATTTTTGGGCAGTGCAAATCCAGTGTTCTGAATGGGATGAAGTTACCCCAGGGGGTGGTCGGCCATGTGTCCAGGGCCTGGGCCCTGCAAAGCAGCCTGGCTACATTCCCGTGGTGTCAGACCGTGAGGCGGGGTGTCTGGAAGCAGGAGGACACTGGGTGCTTCTCTCCTCACCCTGAAAAAGGTGGACAGTTGGCCCTAGCTTCCTCAGCCCTGCAGAGATGCCACTGCAGCTCTCTCACTTGCTAGCTGTCCTGCATTTCCCCTAGTCATTTGCCCTCTCAGCCTCAGTTTCCTCATCTGCAAATTGGGAATAATAATACCTATCCCATAGGAGGAGCCCCATCATCAGTACTCCACATGGGAGGGTGTGTGTGTCAGTTTTAGAGGATTGTTGGGGAAAATAGAGGGAGAAAATAATAGGAAAAAGCCAACAAGAAAGAACCACCTTCTCTCCTCAAAGCATCTCCTGAAACCATCAGTCAAATGAAGTTGTCAAGAGACCCACAGTCCTTCAAGGCTCATCTCAATGGTGAGGAGGATGTGGCCCAGTGGGAGTCGCAAGGCCTAAGTGAGTCCTGGCTCCATGGATGCCGACAGTGTGACTTGGGCAAGTCCTTCACTTCTCTGAGCCTCAGTGTTCAGCCCCATAAAATGAGGGGTTGGATTCCAAACCATCATAGCCCTGGATTCCAAATGATTGTAGTGTTCACGTTTCTCCCTTGGAGAAAATCACTGGATCTTGTCTGTTCCTTAGAAGAGAGACAGCAAGACCAGGAAACTGACTCACTTGGGATGGAAACGCGCCTGGCACATCTGTGGATGCAGCAGGTGCTGCCCATGCTCCCTTACCTGGGCTAGCCTGGTCCTGGACCCCAGACACTGAGCTGTGAGGTTTCCTTGAACCCAGTGAGGGGCCAGGCGTCTAACCACGCAGCAGGGTACCCCTGGAGGAGCCTGGGTCTGTCTGTGCTGGTATCATTTCCTCTCTTTTGAAATAGCTTTATTTTGGGACTTAGTCTGACAAATCCTTGGGTGGTGGATTTTGAAATGGTTGTAAACAATTTGCAATTATTTCCTTTGTCTAAATGAGAAAGACAAGCTTACTCAGGCTTCTTGTTAACTCAAGGCCTTTCATCCACTTGGCAAGTATGTCAGATGTGACTGAGGGAGCCCCTTTTGGCTCGAGGAAAATAAAAATGTTTGGGTCTTGGAGAACTCACTTCTTTAGAGCCCAGGCCCCGCTGGTTTGGCTGGCTATCCCAAGGCCTGAGTTTCTCGGTGTTGTTGAGAAGTTGGTCTGGGCTTGGAGGTTTGAACCCTAGCCTTGCCACCTCCAGCTGCATGACCCTTTTAAGTCCCTTTCCACTGTGGACCCTCTGGATGTCGCCTGTAGGTAAAGGGGTAGGACAGTAGCCCCTGTCCTACCACGTCACTACCCTGCTTCTTTGGGTTCAGATGAGAACATCTTAAAAAAATCTCTGTGTGTTCACTTTGAAAACCAAAGACGACATCCATGTTACTGTTTATCTTTGCAAGGTGTAATCATCGCAATGATGGTAATTATGGCAACTGTTTGTTATTGAATATTTATGATGTGCCAGGCCCTGGGCTGAGAGTTTATCACTTCTGTCTGTATAATTGCTCCTTACATAGGTGCTGGTCCCATGTGCATTTTTAGAGAATTTAAGCAAATTGTCTAAGGTCACACAGCTCGCAAGGTCCGAGTGACCTAAGGCAGCCTCTCAGTGGCCATCTAGTTTGGTGGCCTGTTATTTTCCGGTGGTTTCTTTTGCTTTATCTAAGTCGGTGATCCTCAACCCCACCTGCCCAGATGCTGGTCCTCATAGCCCACCGGAGAGAGGCCAAGCATCAGCCTTTGCTGGTGCTCCCCGGTTATTTTGACATGCAGCCCTGTGGAGAGCCACTGTCCTGATAACCAACGTCCACTGTCCTGATAACCAGCTTGGATTGGCGCTCCGTGGATTGGTCAGGAGGGGATTCGTTAGGTGGCTGCTAGGGGCTTTCCCCAGGGGCTCACCGGTTGTGTAGCTGCTTACAAGGGTCTCACGAGCAAATCTGTTATTGTTCTCTTTCTCCTTCTTTTTTAGTCAGAATATGAAGTTACTCCAGATGAAAAACTGGGAGAAAAAGGGAAGGAAATTATGACCAAGTTCTTCACCCCTAAGGTAAGAGGCCCCACAGCCCCACAGTGGGAAGAACAGGAGGCCTTATCCAGGAGTATGAACCCCTGGGTTTGTGCCAGGCCACGTGGACACAGGCTGGTGGCTGTATTATGCTGAGATGCATAATTCTAGTCTCTCTTGGAGAGTGCCCAAGCCCGGCAGGGTCAAGAGGTGGATGGTTCAGGCCAGGCCTGGGGTCAAGGGCAGGAAGCCTACTTCTTGGAGCCTAGCCCCACCCTACAAAGGTCCCCATCTTGCCCACTGTTGACACCCAAGCATTTGTGACAAGATAGGTGGAGGCATGGCTAAGGTAAGGATAGGAAGTGCCCAGAAGAAAGAACTCAGCAGGGCAGTTTAGAGAGGCCGGTGTGGAGGGAAGAGTTAGGGTGAGCAGGATGGAAAGGGGGTAGTCCAGCTACACTGGCAGAGCATGCCACCTGAGGCTGAGGCAGTCCATGGAACAGTGAAAGAATGTGGGGAATTCTGAAGTCCCTTCTGGAGTACACTTTAGGGGGAGGGGCCACCTTGACCCCGCCTCAGGAGCATCAACCCACTGGTTGAAGGAATGGGGATTGCGTCAGCCCAGGATCTCCAAGATCTGTTTCCTCTTAACTCACCTTGACAGAGAAAGGTGTTCTTGACCCATTTAGTGTTCTAGTCCCAGCTATTCTACCCACTGAGTCAAGCCTTATTCTCTCCCTGGGCCTCAGTTTCCCTTTCTTCAAAGGGGCCTCTCTGCCAGATCCACCTCTTGGAGAGGTTAAGAGCATGAGCTGAGATCTGCCTGTGAATAGCTTTGTGCATATCCCACACCCCTGGGGCCAGAGTGGCTTTGTCCTGCTCAGGACCCTAGCCACTGTAGGCTTCTCTTGGTGGCTGTCCCAGGCTGCCTGTGGACAGAGGTCATCGCAGCCATCAGTGCCCCACTCCCACACCTCCTGCACCACACTCAGTCCTTGTCCTCAAGCAGGTGTGCTCTTCTCCAGCTTCTGCAGTTGGCTGCTGGCCGTCTCCCTTGTAGGGGAGCCAGCCTTGCACCCAGAAGCATTGCTGATTGTCAAATCCTGCTCCAGACGGCCTGCAGATGGCCACCCCTAAAAGACACACAGAGCTGTCATCTCGCTTTTTCTCCATTTCTGCTTCCATCATAATCACACACTTCTCTGGGTGTGAATTGCAAACACCCCAAGTCCTTTGCACATTCTAGAAATGACAGGACTAATGGTCATAACACCTCCAGATGCAGAACAGGACCCACTCTACTCTGGGCAAGGCATGGCTCATAGCTGCCCGCACCGTCTGTGGAGTCCTTGGGCAGCACTGCCCTGCTACATTCCAGATACGGGCCTGTTGGTGACGTCTGAGCAGGGTCTCTGTTAACTCTCACTTGCAGCCAGTGGTGTATTGATGGGTTATAGGTGAATGTGTTTTTTATCTCCTGGCCACCACTCAAAGCAGCATGAACATGTGCAGATAGGCAGGTGCAGCAAGCTCAGAGGGGTGTACGTACTCTCGAGGACATGACCACAATAGCTCCCTGGCTGAGCTCCTGCGGTGTGCCAGGTGTCTCCAGTATCCACGAGAGATAGCCCTGCTCACAGACAGGCTGCCAATGCCCCCAGAAGGGAGTGACCTGCAAGGGCGGCTCAGCTGCTCAGCTGCCCTGCGCAAGGGCATCTTCCCACACTGGTCAGCTCTGCCTGCTCAGCTTTGCGTCTGCACCCCTTTTAGTGCTGCCTCTTTAGGACAAGTGTCCGTCCAAACAGTGGCAGCTCACAGGTACTGAGGGCCCATTGTACCGGGCACACCTCCCGTCACTGTCATTGTAGGATGCAAGGACCACGGGTTCCATCTTACAGATGAGCAAGTGGAGGATTGAGGAGCTGTCATTCCAGGCCACTCAGCTAGCAAGTGGCAGAGCCAGGATTTGAGCCCTAGTCTGGGTGATTCCGGAGCCCTGGGCATGTCCCCTAGAGTGCAGTCTTCCCTGCCGTACCTCATCACTGCCTTCCGCCATCTGCCAGCCTGGCTGGAACCAGCAGTGACAGTGGTGTGCTTCCTCCGCCCGACCCCCCTGGCTGGGTGGGCTCTTTGTGTCTATACAAGAGTGAGGTGTGGGCAAGTGCCAGGGTTACCACTGGGGGCTGCTTCCCTCTTTCACTGCCATGACCAACCTCATCCAGAAGCCCCTGTTGGCCACCCCTGATCTGGGCCTCCAGGCCTCCCCACCGCTGCTCAGCATGGCCTCTGCCTCCTGGAGGGAGGAGGCCCAGACGGTTTTACAAGTGCCTTGGAGCTTGCCAACGTTTTTCCTTAAGTACTCTTAGTTTTTTTAATTTTAAACCATACCATATGTTATGGCCTAGGGAGCTGGGGGAGGTGGTCCATCATGCCTTGGGTCAACTGTTTTCCTATAGTAAATCCCACACCACCCTCTCTGCCCTCTCTGTCCTCCCCCATAGCTTGCTCAGGATGCTGTTTCACGTTTCAGCGCTGCAGATGCCTCAGAT
Organism: Loris lydekkerianus; assembly: GCA_963574355.1. Lineage (NCBI taxonomy): Eukaryota > Metazoa > Chordata > Mammalia > Primates > Lorisidae > Loris > Loris lydekkerianus. The sequence continues at coordinate 38,525 of CAUYPK010001178.1, forward strand.
GCTGGGGAGTTCTGGCTGAGTGAGGACAACACTAGGCACAGTCCCCAAACCCAGATTGCCCCCTCTTCAATGTGCAGCTCATGTGTCCCAACTCTGAACAGCGTTTTCCCAAGGATAGGCCAAAGGACTCCCATCAGTGAAAGGCTCTATGCAAAAAGGCCTCTGTGGTCAATTACATGTAGGTAGCACTGCAAGCCAGGAGGAGGAGGCTGGACTCTCTACTGTAGGTGCCATTAGAAAGTCATGGCATGTGAGCATATTAAAGGCTCTGAGAAGTCCTGTAATACAGAAATCTGTTTAACTGTTCACAAAGCATTCCCCAAACTTATTGAAACAATACGGTTTTGGGGTTGTTTTTTTTTTTTTTTTTTTTTTATTTCACATCCTGCTGAGCACACCTTGTCCTGTAGAGCAAACCCAAGGGCCTCATGGCCACCCTATCTTCTGGTTCAGCAGCCTCATGTCTCCCACACTGGGCTCCAGCCACCCTTTGTCCTAGTCTCATTCTGACACTTGTACATGTTGCCGTTGTCCAGGCTGTGCCCTGGAAGGCCTCCACCTACGGGCTGCTCCCTACTCGACTCTCTCGACCCTGTATCCCAGCTCAGCCCAGTGCCCTCAGCTGCTCAGGCCCTCTTCCCTGGGTGGTCTCTGAGCATGTGGCTCTGCAGCTCCATGGTTGTGCCTTTTCACCACCTTATAGAGCTAGGATGACACGTGCACAGATCAGTCAAAGGCAGCGTGACAGGAGCAGCGGTGGGGCTGCACCCAGAGAGGTGGGGGCCTGGAGAAGCTGCCTCAGGCCACCTGGATGAGCCAGGGGAGACTTCTGGAGTGTTGATGCTGTTGAATCAGATCTTAAAGAGAAGGAGGAGAAAGCTAGACACAAAAGAAGGGAAAGGAGCGGGTCCCTCCGTGGCAATGGCAGAGAGCAATGGGCATTTGGTGATGCCCAGGGATAGCAGTGATTGGCACCATTGGTGGGGAGGGTATGTGTTACTAGCATCTAGTGGTGGTGGCCAGGATACCGCGGAGCATCCCGCAGCACACGTGATGGTTTCCTGCCATGCCAAAGTAGCTGGAGGCACATTGTCATGGTGCCAAGGGTGAGAACCCAGGCATGGAGGTGGGAAGAGGCATGGGGTGGCCAGTGCTGTAGGAGTGGAAAGGCAGTGGAGGGCCCTCTGGGCTGCAGGGCCCAGGAACCGTGTTGAGGAGGTGGCAAAGGGGAGCTCTCAGGGCTTCAGGTGCCATTTGTACTTTAGGACAATCTGTAAAGAGGGAGGCAAGGAAGATCTCAAGGCAAGAGGCCATCAAAGGAGCTGCCACAGGAGCTGCAAGATGACGGTGGCCCAAACTGGGCAGCAGTGTGGGAGTGGAGAGGAGGAGGATGCTCTCAGGTCATGGCCAGGTGTGGGTGTGAAAGAATGGGGACAGGAGGGTCCCAGATGCTGCCCTGGTTTTTGTCTTCAGTCTGAGCAGGTGGAAGGGCTCCAGGAAAGGCAGCATGGCGTGAGGGATATGGGAAGGCATAGGTGTGCGCTAGAGAGAGAGAGTCATAACCACATTGGACAGAGACAGTGGTCTCCACTCTCCACATGTCCTCTGCCCCAGCACAATGCTAGACCCTTGATTCTTGGTCAGTGAGAGCTGCTTTGAGTGAAGTGAGGGGGGGCCCTGGGTAGGTCCCCTTTGTAGGCCCCTCACCTCTCCCACGTTGCATCTTCAGGGAGCTGACACCTGGCGGGCTCACATCCAGCAGTGTTAACATCGTGTCTTTGCTGGAAGTCAGGATGGAAAGCCCTGCTCACTAAGATGCTTACTGCTGGAATTATATTCTCCTTCCCAATGGGAGGGCTTCAAATCCTTAACTGAAACTAACATCCCAAGAGCCAAAACCCACCCTACACTGTGCCCCAAATTCCGCACCAGCTGCCTGCACGCAGCCGACTTTGATTCAGGGGTGTTATAGGAGGCCAGCCGCAGTGCACTGTGGAAGGGGGTTGAAGGGTGTGGGGAGCCAGCTGAGAGGCAGCAGAGGGCTGTGAGAAGGAGTGCGCTTTAGGATCAGGTAGGCCCAGTTCAAAGCCACATGTGCTTTCTTCTTTTTACTGTGTGGCCTTGGAAAAGTCACTTAACCTCTCGGTGTCTCAGGCTGCCAAGGGGGTGGGTGGTGGCAAGAATCACAGAAAACTAGCAAGGACCAGCACAGTAGCTGGTACATATTAGACACCCGGTCAGCGGTAGCTGCCCTCTGCCTTTCCGCCTCCCTTCCCTGCGCTTTCACAATGAGGCTGTCGCATGAGGAAATCGTGCAGACTTGGAACTGTGGAGCCGTGAAAGGCCAAGCTGGGGCCCAGGGGCTGCGCGAGGAGGCTGGATGTCAGTTAGGCTGGCACAGCAAACCAACCTCAAGTCTCAGGTGCTTCCTCCAACAACAAGTTTCTTTCTTTCTTGGGCATAATCTGATTGGGTCATTAACTCTTCTAGATTCTTCCCCATGGGTGACTCAGGGGTCCTAGCTGCTTTTGCAGCTCCATCATCTCAAACATGTTGTCTGACCGTCACTGCCAAGGGGAAGGGAGGAATGATGGAGGGACACAGCCTTAACTGTCTTGATCTGGAAATGACATACTTCCTCTGCCAGTGTGTTGGCCAGCACAGAGGTGGGGAATGTGGAGAAACGTGGCATACTGGAGGGCACCCCAGTACAGGGTCCCGCCTGCATTCTCAATCCCTTCACCCCCTGACCGGAAATGTTGTCTGTGTCACAGGCCAGTCCCTGGTGTTAGTTGGACAACCCCAAGTGTCTCAGGTTCATCAGCTCAGCGGAGCTGACCAGAGTGCTCCATGGTCAAATCAGACAGGTGAGCTGGGCTCTGTGGAGATCTGGGCAGCTCACCTTCCTGTTACCTGCCAACCAGAAATGGTATAAGTGACAGGTGTTCAAGGGATGGGAGGGTCACTCTGAGCTGGAGTGAACCAGGAAATATTCTTAATTATAATAATAAATACTAATGACAGCAGCATAGCATCTATCACTACAGACTCAAGTTTTTAAAAAGCCTGATCTAATTCCATACCATAGAACTTACCTTTTTAAAGTATACGTTCTAGTGGTCTTTAAAATATGCAAAGTCCAGTCTCCATCACCACTTTCTGATTCCAGGGCACTGTAGCACCCCAGGGGGAAACTGTCATACCTATTGGCAATCACTCCCTTTCCTCCTAACCCTCGATTCCGCTTCCTGTCTCTAGCCCTGTTTTAGAGATTTCATATGGTGGAATAGACGTGTCATATAATACATGGCCCTCTGTGACCAGCTTCTTTCCCAGCACAGTGTTTTCAGGGTTCATCCACATTGTAGCGTGTGTCCATACTTCATGCCTTTCCACGATACTCCGTTGTGCAGACGTCCACACTATTCACCTGCCCATCAGTTGATGGACACGTGGGTTGTTCGGACTTTGGGGCTATTATGAATAATACTGTTGTGAACATCCATGTACAAGATTTTTGTGTAGTCTCATGTTTTCATTTCTATGGGGATATAGTTAGGAGGGGAACTGTTGGGTCATACGGTGACTCTATGTTTCTATGTTTAAGCTTTTGAGGAGCTGCCAGGTTGTTTTTCAAAGCCCTGCTTACCAGCAGTGTCTGAAGGTTCCACATTCTCATCAATACTTGTGATTTTCTGTCTTTTTAATTTTACCCATCCTAGTGGGTGTGAAATGGTGTCATTTTGATTTGCAATTCCATAATGACTAATAATGCTGAGCATCTTTTCATGTGCTTTTTGGCCATTTGTACATCTCCTTTGGGAAATGTCTATTCAAGTCTTATGCCCATTTTTAAATTGGGTTGTTTATCTTTTAACATTGAGATGTAGAGGTTCTTTGTATGTTCTAGACACAAGTGCCTTCTCGAATATATGATTTGCAAATGTGCTCTCCCGTTCTGTGGGTCATCTTTTCACTTTCTTGATGGTGTCTTTTGAAGCATAAAGGTTTTTAATTTTAACAAAATACTGACTTTTTGATTCTTGTTTTTAAATGACTTATTTTTACTTTGTCGTATCATTCTCTATAAGAAGACTTCAGTTCTTAGGGAATGAACCATGCATGGGGACAAAGTAAAAAAATCCTAGTGTGCATTCAACCATATGCCCCAGTCTTCCTTTGGAGAACCTGAGCCCCATTCCCTGTCGGAAAGATCAGAGCCAGGGTTGGTCCTTTAGAAACATCCCGCCCTTACCTACCCTGGTGGATGTGACAGCAAGCTCCAGGCTTTGTGCCCTGTGTCCAGCACTACACCAGCACCTTACAGACCTGTGCTTGGATCTTCCCAAGATGGGTATTAGTGTAGTCAATTTACAGATCAGGTGACCGAGGTTTGGGAAGAGAAGAGCCGTAATGCTGGAGCCAGTATTTAAGGGCAGCCCTCGAATGACTTGCTTCTATAGTGTCAATGATAAGAGATTCTGCTGTCATTCATTTTAATTGGGCCCATGAGCCGCCTGACGGTGGTTCTCCTGGAAGAGCCTGCATGGTGTTCTTCCTGGACCGTGGTGTAACCAGTGGGTTGAGCCAGGCTTCTGAGTAACTGGTGCAGCCTTCCTCTGTGGGATGCCAGGAAGGCCCTAGTGCAGACAGCTCTTGGAGCACATTTCTTGCCCAAGGTCTGCAGGCAGGATATTGTTCTCTGGGCCCTCCAGGGGCAATCGTAGGGTAAGACAGGGAAATGTGTTTTTGTTAAGAGGGAAGTTGCCCATCTGCCTGTGTTTCTGCACAAAAGAAATCTATTCCTAGTGCTTGTCTGGTTCTCTGGAGAATATTCACCTTTTATAAAGTAAAGAACTTAAATAAAAGGAAATTATAATTATCCCAAATTCCCTCCTTCTCTGGCCCCCAGCTTGCTGCATCGCCTCTCTGGTCCCCCCAACACACACAGGCACCAGCACCTGGAATCCTGGGAAACCTGGGAAGGCTCCTTGACATCACTCCATGACCGCATGGAACCCCAGTCCTGCCACTTTCTGGCTGTGCATCCTTAGAGCCTCAGTTTCCCCATCTGAGTATAGGGTTGATAAAAACAGCCCCCATCTGGGCCTGTAGCCATCTATCATTCTCATACCTTCATGGTTTTTGCCATGTTTGCAGCCTTTACAGTTACCTATACAACATTTTTCTATAAATCAACTCATCTTTTAATTTAATTGAGTTTTAAAACGAATCCTTTTATCAGGGAACATGCCCGAAAAGCCATTGTTGATTTGTCCACATAAAGATAAATGGAGAAATTGGTATTAAACCCAAGCTAAACACTGTTTTGCCTGCCTGAGGCTCGGAGCCTGAAGCCTCCTTTCTTGTCATATTAAAGGAGGTTAGTGAGTGTTAGAGGCGTGGTAACAAGACAGTAGCACCACACTGGGACTTCCAACTTGATTATGGGAAGATTGAAGAGAATACCTTTTTCCCTGAGTGACTCAATATGGTCTGAGCTGCCCCTGTGCCTCCTAGCATCTCTCTTAATCTTTAGAAAGGGCTGGTCTGCCTCTGCCCTTCCCAGCAAGGATGCATTATGGAAATACCAGCTAGTTGCTGTAAAGACAACATGATTGAGAACACAGAGCTCTGGGCTAGGAGTCAGGCTCATTCCCAGTCTCACATTCTGGGGTCTGTGGCCTTGGTAGAGGTGCTTAGAGTCTGCCTAGCCATCTAACCAACTCTCAGTCTCCAAGGCAACCAAGGGCATGGGCTGTGGGTGCCTTGGGCACATCTTTCCCTTCCAAATGCCTGCCCCATCCCTCATGGGGCTTGGGGTCCCACCTCTGTCCCTGGTCCCAGGTGGTTTTTATCTCTGCTAAGACCTCTTGGCTGTCATCTCTCAGCCCCTAGACCAAGATCTCCATCCTGTGGTCAGCAAATCTGGTAAGCTCTGAGCCCACCTTCGCTTGAGCAAAGGTGGATAAAAATGGCCCTCATCTGAGCTCTAGGCCATCAGTCACTCTCACGGCACCTTCACATTTTTGTCATATTCGCAGACTACCTTTACAGTTATCTACATTACATGTTCCTATAAATCAACTCATCTTTTAACTTAAGTTTTAAAAGGAATTCTTGTATCAGGAACATGCCTGCAAAACCCATGTCGATCCGTCATACATAAAGATAACCAGAGAAATTGGTATTAAATGCAAGCTAAGTACTCTTTTGCCTGTCTAACACTCTGACACAGGCCAGGCAGCTCAGGTGGGCGGCCAGGGTGCAGGGGCGCTGGGCAGTGCACCTGGTTTTTCCACCTTCCCGCCTCAGCCTTGCAAAGAGACTCAAGGACGGAAGGAGATTAAAAAGAAAACTTGAGAAATGGACATCCTGGAGCTCTCAGGCAAGTGCCTGCAGAGCCAGGGGCTGGGCCTCTTCCTCTTCCACTTTTGGGAACAACAGAGGGAGGGATTCACTAAGTAATCAGCCACACTTGTACTTGCCAGTTGTCCTGGGGCAAGACAGAAGGAAGTAGTTAGCCTTTATTGAGCAACTACTGACTGCCTGGAACTTTGTGTGCCATGTTTTCTTAAGTCCTCATGACAGCTACCTGCAATGATGAGAAATGGTGGGGGGGGGGGGGGCCTTACCTGGGGTGGCTGTCAGTATCACAGAAATCTCAGGAGCTACCCAGTTCAGGGCCTTGCATGCAGTTCGTCTATAGATTCCCAGTGTGCAGGGAAATACCTAGGGTAGTTGACTAAGCTGGCGACTGGACCGCTCTTTTATCTTCCTCCCCCCTGTGAGGAGACCATTTAGGGTTCCGTGGAACACAGTTTGCAAATCACTGAGCTAAGCCAACGTCCTCATTTCCTAGCTTAAGAAACTGAGGCCCAGAGAGGGACTGGCTTCCCTGCCGACCCCAGCACACAGCTCAGGAGAGCACTATCTCTCTGGGCTTTCAATAACCCTGTGCTGGAAACATCGGAGAGAGGGCCTCAAAGAAGCACTTCCTGACTGGTGTCCCCTTTTCCTGCTGTGGCTGGCCTGCAGCTGGCCTTGAGGGGCTCAGCACTGTCACTCTTTGGGCCAGCAAGTGTCTAAATGTTGAGATGTTTGTAGAGTCTGAGCAAAGCAGACAAAGCGGTTGGCGCCAGATGGTCCACCATTTAAGCCCTGAATCATTGACTCTCACACTCCTTTATGGAGAGTGGGTTTTAATGGAGGAGGGAGAGAGTAACTCTCATTTAGCACCTACTGTATGCTACATCCTTTACTTGGTCTGTCTTTATGACAGTCCTGTGTAGTAGACACAATTGTCCCAATTTTACCCTGGACAGTCAAAGCTCGTAAGCTAGTGATGGTGAAACCGGGAGAATGGGAAACAGTGACTGAGGCAGCTGTCTGTGAGCAGATGTCCACAGCAGCAGCCTTTAGGGTGGCCCAGAGACGACAGCAACCCAAGTGTCCGCCCAAGATGAATGGGTAAGCAGAATACAGTAATAACGTAAAATTATTCAGCCTTAAAAAGAAATAAATTCCAATAATAAATGCCTCACAATGAATAAACACTGTAAACATGTTAAGTAGAAGAAGCCAGCCATTATTGTGTGATTCCTCTGCTGTGAGGCATCTAGAATAGGAAAATCCACAGAGGCATGGAGTAAGTTAGAGGTTACCAAGGGGCTGGCGGGAAGAGGGAATGGGGAGTTATTGCTTAATGGGTACAGAGTTTCTGTCTGTGGTGATAAAAATTTTTGGAAAAAGATAATGATGATGTTTGACATGATAAATTCAATTCATACTACTGAACTGTACCCTTAAAGATGGTTATAATGAAGCCTGGTGTGGCGGCTCATGCCTGTAATCTTAGAACTTTGGGAGGCCAAGATGGGAGAATCACTTGAGGCTAGGTGTTTGCCTGGCCATCTGAGTTGGTCTACAAAAGAAAATAAAATTATTTGGTCATGGTGGGCAATAGAGGGAGACCCCCCTCACTCTAAAAAAAAAAATCAAAAAGGCTAAAATGTTGAACTTTCCGTCACATGTATTTTACCACAATAAAAGAAAATGAACAACAAAAGAAGAATGAAGCTGGCCTCTACCTCCAGCCTGTCGAGTGCTGGAGCCTGTGGTCCTTCTCCTCCACTGTGTAATCTGCTAAAAAGTTACCCAAAGACAAAGATACCCCCAAAGACAAAGATACCCCCAAATCAGCTTCCCATATGTAGCAAGAGGCAACAAAGCTGGATGGGTGAGTGAGCCCAGGAGGCGAAGTGGCGCTGATCCCCGAAGGGTGTGCCTGCTGGCTGGTCCCCTCCTGGGCCCTGTCCAACTACTAGCCCCAAACCTGGGCCCTGTCCAGCTCTTAGGCCCAAACCTGGGCCTCAGCTCCCACTTTGCACTGTGTTGACAGCATTTTCTCACGTCAGTCTCCCTGTGCAGCACACTTACTCACTGTGTGACTGTCCTTCAGAAAGACACCCACCCCACTGCCAGCCTTTCCCAGAAAGGAGGTCATCTTAGCTCACAGCCTGATTTCATCCTGGCCCCTCCTCACAACCTTGAGGCTACTGTGCCCAGCTGGGGCTCCTCACAGCAGACCAGAGCAGGCAGGCCCATCTAGGTCCTTTTTCCTTTCTTGTGACTTTCCAGGTCAGAAAACTGGTTGTCCCTTTGATGCTGGTGGAACTGGCTCTGCCTCTGACCCCCGTTCTATGTGCGTATAGTGTTTCCTGCCTAGAATTCCTCTCTTTGGAGTGGCTGGAGACAGGGAAATCAGCCATAGGCTTCCTGAGGGCACTTCCCCCACATCCCCTCTGTCTTGGGTGCAGTGATGCTCGGCTGACTCACCTTGTGGCCCTACGGGCCCTCCCTATCCATGGAGCTTTAGGCAGAGATCCATCGTCATGGTAAGGGGAAGGGGGCTCTGTTGAATTCTCTGGATTTTAGGAGATTCCTGCCCTTCCTTCATTTCCCAGCCCCATGGAAGGAAATCTTCACCGGAGAAAAATTCAACACGATTTCAGACTGATGCTAGTTTGGAAGGTGTAGAGTGGGAGAGGGTGGTGGGTATTCTGGAAGACAGCAGGTCAGCTGGCCCTGTCCTTGCCCCTCACACTCAAAGAATGGGGGACCCTCCCTGTGGCAAGTCTTCTGTACCCCAGCCCTGTGGGACTGGGTTGCACATGTGAGTTACCTGCATGTGGTTACACTGGCCCTGGGGGAGCGGGCTGCATGCAAACCACTGGCTGGGAACAATCCCATTTCTGTTCCTGCAGCTACCCTGGGTCCTGGGAGCCCCGGCGTGCACAGCATGCTCGGCCTGTGTAAACAACACGTCATCTCCTGTCGCACACTTTGGGCCCCCGGGTCACCACCGGGGATTATCAAATTGACAGAGCTCAGCTGGCCCCTCTTTCACATCCAGCACATCGCATTTTGTTAATTATCGTCTTTTGCTTTTGACGCAAAGGGTCGAGGTCTGGGTCAGGGTCACTGTGTATTTTCCTTTCATTCTTATTAAAGTTGCCTAGCTCTCGGGGTCTCTGGTTAAATCCCACTGGTGTCTAAAGATGTCCTCTCTTGCTTCTTGACCTCTTGAATTCTTTGTTCTGATTTCTCTGAGGCCATTTGAGCAGCAAAGGAAATGTGGGCCCAGGTCTTTCCAGCCCACTCTGCCTCCCCTTCTTGAAGGGCTGTGGCATTTCTTGGGGGCTGTGTTTCTCCATCTTGCTGGCCTAGGGAACACACCAACCTGGGACTTGGGGTGACCAGTTTAGCAGGTCACCATGAAAGGGCTGGATATTCCCCCCAAATCCCTGAGGCAGAGCTTAAAGTTGTCTACAAAAGTGAATTCTTTCAAAGTCCTGGTCTCCTTGGAAGAATTCCCAGCGCACAGACTCCATGAGTCAAAGAACAGATGGGTCCTCACTACTATCTGGCCAAACCCCCTTCACCCTTTGGGCCTCAGTCAAGCTTTCAGTGGACCTGTGTCGGATGAGGCCATCTCTTTGAGTGCCCCCTCCTGGGGACTGAGAGATCCCCCACATTCACAGCCCAGGGCCCTTGCCAGCCTTGACTTCCTACCCGCTGGCCTTTTGAGTTGGTCCTTGGAGTGGGGTTTACGACCTGGGCACAGAAAGGACACTCAGGGATCCTGGGCGGCTGATGGATTGAGTCCCTGGGACCCAGGAGAAGCTTTCCTCCTGGTCACAGCTGTTGCCCCACCTCTTCTTTTGCTCACAAAGCCCTGCAAGTTCAGCCTCATGGAATAACCAGCTATCTTCCAGGTCACCACCAAAGAGGTACAATGGATCGTTCTTCAGAGAGTTAAGGAGGTTTCCAGAGTGGTGCCAAGCTTCTGCACCGCGATGGTGCATGGCCTCACCTAGGAGGCGGGCTAGCTTCTGGGCACTGTGTCATGGTGTGGCTCCTCACCTTCCCACCACCAGCCACACAAGTCTCCTTCCAGAGAGCACCATGAGCCCCTCAGACTGGGTCTTTGGTCTCTTCATCCAGGAAGGATAAAGATGACAAGTGGGTGCCATCTTCTTAAAGATCTGGTTGCCGTCAGAGGTGAAGGAAGGTTCCGACAGCCCTCGAGAGAAGGCCTCTTTGAGAGTGAGGGCTTCACATGGAGGGACAGGGTTTTTCTTGCAGGGGTGGGGTGGTAGACTGAAGTGGAAATACTTGGAAAAGATTAGAACATTAGGTACAAATGAGAATATTGAGAATGAGCAAAGAAATCACTTTTCATGTGTGATCTCAGTTTCCAGAGTGCTTCTGTAGAAATATGCCCCATTGGCGGTGCCTGTGGCTCAGTGAGTAGGGCGCCGGCCCCATATGCTGAGGGTGGCGGGTTCAAACCCAGCCCTGGCCAAACTGCAACAAAAAAATAGCCGGGTGTTGTGGTGGGCACCTGTAGTCCCAGCTACTCGGGAGGCTGAGGCAAGAGAATCACTTAAGCCCAAGAGCTGGAGGTTGCTGTGAGCTGTGTGATGCCATGGGACTCTACCAAAGGGCCATAAAGGGAGACTTTGTCTCTATGAAAAAAAAAAAAAAAAAGAAAAGAAAAGAAATATGCCCCATTGAGACCTGCCTCCCTGCCCCCCAGAGTGCTCTGGAAGGAAAGAGCACCAATGCTTAAGCTTCCTCAGCTCGGTGCTAAATCTGCTTCTCTACAAAGCAGACCATGCCTGCCTTTGTAGGAAGTGCTGGGTGTAAAGGTGGCCCAGTGAGTTACCTGCCAGGGAAGATTTGTCATTCTTCCAGCTCCCACCCCCAAGACCTGGAGCCACCAGCTGCCTGTCCAGCCATGTCTCTGCCCTGAGGGGCTGCACCCAGCACGTGCAGTCCATCACCTGGGCTGACCACGAGGACATCATGAGGCACTGGGGTGTTGTGGCCGAGAGCTTCAGAACGTTGGCTTCAGACCCAGAATGGAGGGAACGGCAGCTCTTCGCTCAGGAGCGTGTGGCTGGGCTGATTTATTTTCTCCCTAATGACCTGGAAAACAAAACCCTGCCTTTTTCCTTCGGTCTTTTCTTGTCTGGGGCTCAGGCATTGTGTCTCCTGCCTGGCCATGGACCGAGAGAGGAACCACTCCAGACGGACTTTGAGGGCATGTGGTGGTGGCTTTTCCACATGGCACTGAAGGTTTTGATTAAAAAGGTGGAAGAATAGTGCTTTTTCTTCTTGTCAGCCAGACCTTAAATCAACCCTCAAGTGGAGAAACACTCCCCCCGATTGCTGTTCTGCAAACGTTCTTCCTTTTTCTCTGGTTCTGATTGTGTAAGCATGTTTAATTGCAACCCAGGATTTGGGGTTGGAATGAGCCCCGTGCCCCACCACCTCCTGTTTTCTTTACTCTGCCCCCCCCCTCCCTGGAGTCGGGGGAGAGGAGCCAGCCAGTTTGGGGAGTGGGTTAGGGTTAGGGCCATGTGGAGGGTGTTTGGAGGGCCCTCCTGGCCACCTGGCCTAAGCCCCTGATTTTACAGATGGAGGATTCATCTGGATTCTTGGTGACAAGTGGCAGACACTTTCCAGTTGCTGAAACAAAGGGGGAGTTTATTGGAAAGATGGGGGGAGGGGGTTCTCTCCTATGATCAAATGAAACCATGAGAGAGAGATGGCAGTACCTGGGCAGGGGGCCCCTGCAACCCGACTACTTCTCTCAAGGGCAGCTCCAGGTCCTCCCACAGCCAGCAGCCCCCAGGCCTCTAGCCCACAGTCCCCAAGATGGGCAGGGCTCTCAATCCAGTTCCAACTGAAAACATGCCATAGAGCTCATATTGGCTCAGTTTGTCACAAAGCCTGGGGGTAGATCAGAGGACCCATGGCAGTACTTTGATGGACAGACCCCTTATCCACCTGTGAATGCACATGCATGCATACATAACTTATTCAATAAGTATACCGAGGACCTACTATGTGCAGGAACAGCATCAGTTCATTTCAGCAGAGTAGGGTGTAGAGATTACAGATTTTAGAGCCAGACAGGCCTGGGTTTGAATCTTTATGAACTATTCTATCTATAAGCATTTATGGAATACTCAGAGCTCTGATGGGACAGGAATATAGCAACTGGGGCTTAAAGAGCCTCAGTTTCCACACCTGGACACTAGAACAACAAGCTCCCCCTCACAGTATTGTCCTGGAGAACAACAGAAGGTAAATTTGTGGGAAAGCCCACCTTGAGGGCTCGGCGAATGCTGCTGGCTGTGAGGACTGTCAGGGCCAGCCCACAGCTGCCGCCAGCCCTGGCTCCAGCTGGAGCCTGACTCCTGCCCCTGCCCCCGCCCACGGTCAGGCTTCCTGTAGCTGACGCAGATCCCCTTGTGAAGGGTCAAGGGGCGGCCAGGGTCTGGCTGTGGGAGTGGCCCGCTCCATTCCCATTCTGGAGGAGAAATGGGGTGGCCCCTCAAGAAACAGCTGCTTCCACCCATGTATGGGCAACACAAGGCATCCCCCTTATTTGGAATGAAGGGGACCCCCAGGAACCCCTTACTTCTGGAAAGTCTATGGAAGTCTGTCCTCAGCTTTTCCTGAAAGCTGAGTCTGTCCACATTGGGAAATTGCAAATAGTTTACATGGGGAATGTCAGCTGCCCACATATGAAAATATACACATCATTAAGCCCTAAGTGCTTGCGTCTGTAGATAGAACGGACAGTCCCCTGGGCTGACCTTTTGTCCACCAAATGAACCACTGCTAATGAAGGCTGGTGGGCTCACTGGATGTTTTCACATGTTGAATTGAAGCATATGCTGGACATTAGCCTGTACAGTGTGTGTGTGTGGTACGCATGACAGCACTATACAAAAAGCATTTGTCAAAACACGCAGAGCCCACTGTACCTCCTTATCCAGCCCCCGGGGGCCTCCAAGGAGGGCTTGTTCTTCAAGGCCAAAGTCACATCCTACTGCACTAGGAAGGCACATGGCATCCTTGGAGATGTGCTAGTGCTCAGGGATAAAGCTTTCTAGCCAGAGTGCCTGGGTATCAGTCCTGTCTGTGCTTCCAGGCCAGCTGTGTGATCTTGGGAAAGTTATTTTACTTCTGAGCCTATTTCTGCACCTGTAAAATGCAGATGGAGTGGAAATAATAAAACCTACTTGTGGGGTATTAAACATTAAACCTACTTAAAGCTCCTGGGACCTGGCATATCATAAGGAGGTGCTCAAAACATGGCAGTGTTGATGACAATGGTCATGCCAGTTGTCACTGGGAGGAGACATTGAGTGGAAGGTCCTGCCTGCTCAGAGTGTCACATTGAAGTGGATCCTGAGGACTGGGAGGGACATAGATGTGTCGTGATGGGGTGGGGAGGACTCCTTCCCCTGGAGCAAGCAAGAGCCCAGCAGGGAAAGCCAGAGCCTGCCCAGGAAGTGACCAACACGAGGTCAGAGCATGGGGAGCAGAGGGCAGGAAGGAGAAGCAGGTCAGAAAGGGTGTTTGGGGCCAGGTCCTGTGGACAGTGGGACCGTCAGTGCTGTGTAGACAGGATAACTCCCTGGGGTATCACTGACTAATACAAATGGCAACAGGGACCTGTGAGAGGCCTCCTGGATGTCTAAGCCAGAGAAGAGACTTGTGGGAACCAGAGCAGTGAGGTGAAGATGGAGAGGAGGTGGCAGGCGGGAGAGATACTAGGGCTGAGATCACTGCACATGTGTGTCCCATCTGGGAAATGGAGACAAGCTGGTTTCAAATGTAGCCAAGGAACCCAAAGCTATGTCCTTTTAGAGAGCTAGTCCAGGACACCTGGCTTAGGGCTCAGATCCACACTGTCCACACAGGTGCTAATCCCGGCTGCACAACAGGCCAGCATGCGACTTGGGGTCCCTTCTTTCAGTTTCCCCCTCTGTGCCATTAGTGGGTTGAGGGGCTTAGCACTGTGGGGGTCTTCCCTAGAGTGCCCTCTGTCATCTCTGCCTCCTCTGCCCCTGTCTCAGTCCTGAATCTCTGAATAAGTACATAGCATGTGTTTCCAGAAGGCTCCAAGAGCCATGGGAGGCACAGAGGCGGATGGCTGTGAGTTGGCCTTGACCCTTCAGTCACACTCAGCCCTGGGTGCTCCCAAGGACACCAGCCAATTACAACCATCCCATGTCCACTCTGACATCTTGAAACATGACACTTTGATGCCAGAAGATGTTTCGGGGAACAAGAGCCCCAGGCATCTGGAGCTTCTTGCTGATGCAGGGAATGGTGTCTTTTCCCCCTGCCAGGCACTCGTGGTACAGAGAGAGACAGCAGTGCCTGGTGGCTTCTCGGAGGTCAGCCCTGCGAGATGGCAACAGGCCTGCCCGCTGCTCCTGCTGCGTGCGCCTCCACAGTCTGGATGAGTCCTCCCCTCTGTGCCACACCTTCTTTCTGCCCCATGTTTACCGCGGCCTCCAGGTCTCAGCCAGCCAGTTTCTCCCGACCTGTGCCAGCCCTGCCTGCTCTTACCTCTCGGGGCTCCCTCCCAAATGGATCTCACCCTTTGTCCCCCTCAACTGTTACTGCAAAGGTTGGCTCCTCAGGTCTGAGACCAATCACCTGGTAATTAGTTCAGGCGTGCCCTCGGGCTCCTGGGTCTCCCACCAGGTCTCCCAGCCTGGCTGTGCCCTGAAGTTGCTTAGGGGTGCAATGGCGCCACCTTGTGACCTGGCTGCTCTGTGGGCCTTGGTGACTGAGAATCTCTGTCTCATTGGAGGGTAAGCCCCACTTGCTTCCTGGATTGGGTGCCGAATATGAATCAGGGTAGCTTCACCATCCTGTCTGACTCAGCGCCTGAGATATGGCGGATTATTTGTGCTTCAGGTTAAGCACAGATGCTCTTGTGAAGCTGCAGGGAGCTGGGGGATAGATCATTTGCTCTACTGAGGAGTGTTGGGGGGCAGGGCTAGCCTTCCCATATGTCACCTCTGTTAGCCAGTGAGTCACCCCAAACCACTGTAAATCCATTGCTGTCCAAATGCAGCATCAGAACAAGCCCCTATCTCTTCCCTCCAGCCAGACCACCACTCAGACTGTCTCCGCTTTAGAAATTCCGAGCCCTCCCACGTATTGAGTCACTCCTGGCCATCAATACAACATCACTATGCCTGAATATCTCAGAGGTTTCTGTTCTGATGGAGGGGAAGACTAGGGAAGTCTGACCGAGGGGCGTCACAGCAGGGGAGGACACAGGAGATGAGGCCAGAGGGACTCACACAGGCACAAAGGCCACCATGGGCCCTCTCATCCATTTGGAGGTGGCCCTGCTTGTGTCAGAGCGCTGTGAAGGCTTTTCTGTGTGCTCGGCGGTGCTCTGAAAAACACCCCACCCAAGTCCCATCTCATGCTGCCTTGCTGGTTAACGTGCACATCAGGAGCTGTCTGGACCTCCAGAACCTGTGGCCCAAGCATCGGAAGCAGTGGAGAGGGGGTCTGAGCTGTACGGGGTAATAAGGAGGAAGTAGGCGGGCTTCCCCTGGAGAGTCACAGACAGACCACCACAGGCTGCGATTGTTCCGCCCACTGGAACTGCACAGCCTTGCCCCAACCTGAGTGTGGCCATAAGTTCCTCTGGGGCAGGACATGGACTCAAGGTCAATCTCTCATCCCACGGGGGGGGGGGGCAGTTCTTTCCCCTCCTGGCAAAGGGAACTTCATCCAGAGGTACAGACTCTAGAGCAGGCAGTGTACCCCTGTGCTTAAATGCCACCCTCGATTTGTCCCTAGCTTCAATGTCCCTAGAGAAGAAGAGGTTCCTCAACCAGAGTGGGGGCAAGGTGGAGTCCTCAGTGTGCCAGGAGACCCTCGTGTCCTCAAGGCACCCAAGTCCTTTCTCACCCAGCCAGAAGGGAGGGCACCCTACATATACTCAGCAGGGCCTATCTTGCTGTCTTAAGCTATCTGGGAGAGATGACCTCAGAGCCCTCCTTGAGGTGTCATCAGAGTGAACAGTGGCAGAACCAGAAAGGTTTGTCACATGGAGCTGGCCAGCTGATTGGCTTCAGCTGCCTGAGACTGTTGAGGGGCTGGGCCCTCATGGCAGGGCCCTGCGTGCAGAGAAACACTGTCCCACTTCTTCCTGCAGCCCTTGGAAGCTGTGTCACTACCACAAGCTAATTTCATACCTTTTAGAGGAAACTTGGCACCGAAACCCACACTGTTGTGTTAAAGCTGAGGTCTGTAGCCCTGCCATTTGAGGAAACCATCTAGACCAAAGGAATAAGGTACCATTGGCCTGAGGAGGTCCCAGGCCCCTGGGGGAATTTTACAAACCACCACAGACCCATTCTCCTGGCCACCTTCACCCCTGCAGGTGTCTATGGCCTGAGGGCCTCTCCCTGGCGTTTCTGTTTGGTTAGAAATCAGAAGGATGTCTTTGACAGGAGGAGCATAGCCTCATCCTTTCTCCATACCCTGACCCTCATCTTCCTCTCAGAGGGACAGTCCCTGCTAGAAAGAGCCACAGCACTGCCCAGCCACAGTGCTCCTGACACATCTGTGTCTCCCTGGAGTGAGGGTCGCCTTCCTCCCCAGAGGCCACCTGGCCTTTGGGTGCATCCCCCTCCCCAGCTGAGCCCAGAAAGGATTCGTCTCTAGAAAGGGTCTGAAACCACAGGGACTTCTGCCTTCAGAGACCCAAAGGGTGGATCCAGGTGCTAAGCCAATTCTGTGCAGAACCCCGGCATACTCTGCACTTCTGGCGGCTGTCCCCTTACTGGAGCCTCAGCTCTGGCACACAGGCCCTCAGGAACCTTCTCTCAGGGTCTCTGTTTGCAGTCCCCTTCTCTGAATTGGACATCCTCTTGGTCCACTGATGCAGAGTAGCTGTCTGGCTGCAGTGCCCTCTTACCCTTGCCTCTTGCCCTCCTGGTGGGCTTGGACTGCAGTTCCAGACTCACAAAGGCCAGCAGCTTCTTTTTCCCTTCTTATTGGCAAAGGTATTGTGCCCTGGAGGCACTTAAAAGAGGATTTGGTTGGAATCACACTCTATTCAAGTGGAGCCAAATGCATTATTATCTGCTCATTAACTCCCTCGTTAGGGCTTTGCCTGGCAGAGTCCTCTGCCAGCCAACTCAAAGAAGTGTGACTTCATGCACACAGCTGGGTCACTCTGGGCCTTGGGAAGCCTCTCCATTCTGTCTGCTTGTGGGAGGGTGGCCAATAAGGGTCTGGAGGCCTGGGGCCAAATTCCACTTTGCCTCTGCCGCCATCTGCCGTAAAGCTTTTCCCGGAGACCCCAGCCCATAGTGACATCTCCCTTCTCTGAGCCCAGGGCCTGACCCCAAGTGGCACCACCTGCCTCTGCTGCAGGACCCAACAGCACCCCAGCCCATAGTGACATCTCCCTTCTCTGAGCCCAGGGGCTGACCCCAAGTGGCATTACCTGCTTCTGCTGCAGGACCCAACAGCACCCTGGTTCTCACGTGTTTTCTGTGGGAACCTAGGGGCCTTCTGAGGAGATAACAGGGGTGGCCCAGTCCACTACCTCCAGCCAAGATCTCACTCAGGAATCACCCAACATGGCTTCAAATCCCCTTCTGGTTACTTATTGGCTGGGTGACCCTGGGGAAATGGCTTAATTTTTCTGAACCTCAGTTTCCATGTCTGCAAAATGGGTGTCATAATAATACCTACCTCAGAGAGCCATGAAGATGATTAAATGAAATCATACATGTGAGGTATTTGGTACAGTACCTGACCACAGTAAACCTTAAGTATATGCAAACTGTTGTTTCCAATTAAGTTATTAATATAGGTTTTAAATATTGGGTCTCTGGATAAATTTCACCTGGAGAAGAAAAGTTTACTGCTAAAAAAGAAGTTTGAAAGCCATTATGTCCAACTAGCCCACTTTGTACATCACTGTGTGTACAGTATAGCCAAGAACTTGTCTGCTCAGACATCCCCTACCTTGTAGTATAGCATGTATGTCTTCCTGGAGAAAAAGTGCTTTGAGGCCAAAGATCATTCTAGTTTCATCTTTTAATTCTTCCCCACCCAGCACCAGGCTGGGCCTATGGTGAGTAAGGACGGGTCCTCCCTAGGTGAAAACAAGGGTAGAACCTCCTTGTGGTGCATCCAAATGTATTCAGATGGTCAACTCATGTCCTCCTTCTGAGGTCCCAGAAATGGCTCTGTTTCTCTCCATGGCTCACTACACAACCCCTACCCCGCACCCAGAGTCTCTATTTGCAGAGTTATACCAGGTCTGAGGTCATATCCTGGCACAACGAATTGTATCATCTTGCTCGTTAACAAGTAGACAATGACCACAAGCTCTGCTGGGCCGGGCTGACCCCCCAAGCCAAGGCTTCCCAGCTGTCAGCTCTCTTCCTCCTGAAGCAGATTTGCTCTTAGCCTCTGGGTTTATTCTAATAGTTGGTCACTCTGAAGTAGCTTGGAGTTACATGATTCCCAAGAGATTCAGCTGCCAGAATTCCCAAGAAAGTTCCTCCAGTCTTAGAAGCAAAAAAAGCCCAACCATAAACCCCCAAATCTCAAAGTGTCCTTCAGGCATTTCTGGAGCATTTCCTGCCCATTACAGAGGAGTAAGTGGAGCCTGCAGTAGCTGCGGTCAGGCACCAGTAGCGGAAGACAGACGTGAGGTCAGAGTTCAGGCTCCTTCCATAACAGCGAGCACCTTTTCTGCAAAAGTTAGGGCCAGTGCCCTACAGGTTGCTCTTCTGTATCTTATTCATCAAGTGTTCAGTGTGGAGAGGGAGGGATGGCCCAAAGCAGAGCAGGGCAGAGGTGGAAAGGAGCTGCTGCCACCCAGGATAACTGATGGTGCCTGAGGGAAGGAGCTGGAGCCTGCGGTTTGGTGGAGTGGGTTTGCCTGCACTGAGGTGGGTAGCAGCTACCACTGGCAGCAGGTTGCCCCACGCCTGAGGCCATCTCCACGAGGAAGCTGGAGCCTCTCAGGCCAAGCTTAGGAGGGAGACACTGAGGGCAGGGGTGAGCCTGCAAGTAGGGGTGTGCTAGGAAAGAAAGAAGGAAGGAAGGAAGGGATTTGGCTCTTAAGACTCATGGGGAACAGAAAATGAGCCACTGATTTCATTCACCAGGGACATGCCAGCTGCTGCTGCTGCTGCTGGGGCTCCTCCTCCCCCCCTGGGATCAAACCCCCCACAGAAACCACCCAGCAGACTTGGCAATGTAATCAGCCCCATAGTCACATTTCAATAGCTGGGAAGAGAAAGCAAACCTTTCAGACTTCAGCATCCTTTGGAGAGAAAGACGTGTCTACGCCCTGTCTTTCTGAGCCCACTCCCAGCAATTTTCTCAATTATCCCTGTAATTTATTAAAAACCCATCTCGAAGCCCAGCTGGTGAGTCAGCCCCTAGGGACAGCTGGTGGAGGGTGATTGGGTGGGGGGAGGGGAGGGGAGGGGCGTGCCCTGGGCAGGGCTGCCTCTGCTTGTCCCTGCTCCTTCCAGACAGGGCTGCTGCTCCTGTATGGGATGCGGAAACTCCCAGAACTGTCCTTTCAAACTTGAAATACTCAGGCCAGCAGCTTAGCCTAAAAGGAGAATGATGGTGGTGACATATTTTTGACACTTGCTGCTGCATTCCAGGATCTGCACCAGATGCTTTACCTAAAGGTTTAGTTTTATCCTTCTTATCCTTCTGGGAGAAATTATTATTTCTGGTGATCTTGCTGGTAAGAGTGAGGTTGAGCGGTTAAGACCAAGGTCCCACAGCCACCAGAGCAGGTCTGGGATTCAAACCCAGGTCCACATCTGTGTTCATTCAGCCACTGAGCTCCCCCCAGCCCCAACAGAACCTTCCTTCCATTCCCATTTGTCTGTTTTAAACCCTTTTGAACATCAACCTCAAGCTAATATATTCATCCTCACATGTGACCTTGGAGGAAACAGGCCTGGAGTGGCCCAAGGGATGTTACTGAGCTTGATGGGGACCTGCTGATGAGCTGGGCCATATTGTGTGGCTCCTCACAACTGTGGGCACTGGCAGACCTTACCAGTTCTGACCACAGGCCTAGGCCTTGGGGACTATGGTCATTGATGTTATGCAGGTTAATAGTGAGGCTCAGAGGACCCAAGTGGCCTCCAGGAGGTCACCTGACCTGTAAGTGGCAGAGCCAGAAGACTCACCCAGAGTTTGGGTTTGTTCCACTTGCACACCACCAAATGCTGTCCACGTAGCCCAGGGCCAGTGTGCACAGGAGGGGCGGCCAGCACATGTGTGTGCACTGGCACCAGGGTCCAGGCTGTTCTTGCCCAGCACCTACAAACAGACCTGTCCACTCTGCTCTTCCCGCCTCACTGACCACCCCCTTCCCTTCCTATTTTCCAGTCCCCAGTGTTTATCGCCCAAATTGGCCAAGAGCTGGTCTCCCAGACAGAGGAGAAGCTCCTGCAGAGGCCGTGCAAAGAACTCTTCTCTGCCTGTGCACAGTAAGTGCCCCAGGCCTCCTGGCCTGCCCCAGCTGGGCCCCCTCTAGCCTAGAGAAGGGCTCACCCTCCACCCTCTACCTGGCAACTCAGGGCGCAGGGGCAGGTCTTCAGCACCAGAGGCCCCAGCCAAGCCACTCAACTGTTTGTGTACTTCTTGTGAAGGGAAAAAGATACCAGGGTGCCAAGTCCAAAGAAAACATCTGTTTCAAAGGGTGTTGAAAGCAAGTGGCTCTCCAGGCTGTTGAGACAGAGGAATGTGCAAAAATGTGACCCTGCCTGGGTGGTTTGGAATCCTTCCCAGGCCCCTCAAACCCCCACCACTGCCACCAACCAGAGCTGGGTGGAGCCAGTGCAGGAGGAGTTGCCTTCTCTGTGGCACCATCACCTTGTCTGCAAGC
The DNA here is from genome assembly GCA_963574355.1 of Loris lydekkerianus. Classification (NCBI taxonomy): domain Eukaryota; kingdom Metazoa; phylum Chordata; class Mammalia; order Primates; family Lorisidae; genus Loris; species Loris lydekkerianus. Next base: position 59,811 of record CAUYPK010001178.1, read on the forward strand.
TGTGCAGCCACCCCAAGTGAAGGTTAGACAATCAGTGGGTATGCTGCAGGCTGGCAGGTGTGAGCATACACGGATACATACACACAAGTGCACACACACACACATGCGAACACGTGCAAATACACATACATGCCCAGAGCTGTCTAAAGCTGCTTATCCACAGGGCTGGAGGAGTCTGGGGGGTTTTCTTCTCACCCTTACTCAGCATCCAGATGTCAGTTGAGTACCTGCTGTGTGCCTGGCACTGTACTAGGTTCTGGGGAATACCATAGTGAACAAGAACCCAGTCTTGGCTTTGTGGAGCTTATGCAAGAAACCAGCAACCCACAGCACTATGGAAAGAGTCAGGAGGGCCTGACCTTGCCCTGATGACCTAAGACACAAAGAGTCCCCCAGCACCCCCAGCCCAGCCTGGTGGCTGGCTGCTGAAAATGACCAGCAATTCTGCATGTCTGGAAAACTCCTAGGGGCTTTGCTGGTCTTGGGATGAAATCCAGAGCCAGCCTTCCACTACCTCTACCTCTGGGTCTCAGACCCTCCCTGTACTTCATGAATCCTTTATCTATTCTTAGCTCAGCTCAAGAGCCCCTTCTTCATAGAGGCCTCCCTGACCCCCACAGCCTCACTTAGTTCATGTGAATTCATGATGATACATCTCTGCATTTATTTTATGTTTATTATTTACTGTTTGTGTCCCCCACACAATGCCAGCCTCATGCTCACAGCTGTGTCCCAGGGTCCGGAACAGTGTCTAGCACATGGCAGCTACTCAGTAAATGTTTGCAAGATCAACCAATTTCAGACGACCTTCAGGGGAACAATGGGGCCTCTGGCCAGCCATGCCGCATCTGCTGTAAAGCCCAGGAGTGCATGGGGCCTGGAGCAACTCGCTGGCTACTGCTGTGCTTGTCTCTTCAAGATTGGGATTATAAAATGTTCATCTTTTTATTCCATCTGAGCTAGGTCCGTCCATGACTACCTGAGGGGAGAACCATTCCATGAGTACCTTGGCAGCATGTACTTTGACCGCTTTCTCCAGTGGAAGTGGTTGGAAAGGTGAGTCCCCCACACCACATGCTTGAGTACGTATGAATCGAGGAGAGGGGTAAACAGATTTTTCATCTGAAAATTTATATAAAAATCAGTTACCTCCCATGGGCTTGTGGTTAAAATAACATTAACCATATTCCTCTTGTTAATGAATTTCTCGTGTATTCTAGAAACACTCTATGCCTGTGGACACACATAACGCATATTCATGCATGCACACAGCACTTTGTTCTTACTTTTTTGATTTGCTATCTTGGAGAATTCTTTCTTTGCCAGCAAATAAGGATCCCTTGAAACTGATGCCCATCCTTTATTTAACACAGTGCCTTTAAGCTGGCTGTGGGCAGGGATAAGCATCTTCCCTCCCACTAGTGGCCATGCTGAGAATTCTCAGAGTGCCAAATTTTTTATGCAACCTTCCCTAAATAATGAATAGCTTCATACGTAAATCTTTACACACTTTCGCAAGTACATCCATGGAAATTCCTAGCAGGGGACTCTCTGGTTAAAAGGTACCTGGTTGTAATGGTGTGAGGCTGTTGAATTGTCTTGTAGACAGCTGCCCCAGCCCTTCGGTGCCTGAGTGCCTGCTGCTCACCTTCACCAACAGTGTCCTTGGGTTTTCCTACCCAGTGAGGGAGCAGTGGGCTGTTCTCAGTGCTGACTTTTTTCTGTCTAATAAATGGGTGCGACTGAGCATCTTTTCTTGTTTTGTTTGCTGCCTCAGTCTCTTCAAAGTACTGTCCCCCATGCATGGCTGTGACTCAGGCAGATGTGGCCACAGGGAGTACTGACTTACTTGTCACCCAGCAAGCCGGTGGTGCAGTCAAGGGATCTGGCCCCGGACTCCAGCCCGGGATTTGCAGAATGGGGCAATGCCTCTGTTAAATCCATGCTAGGCTAAGCTGGTAGCCAAGGGTAGGTGGCTTTCTTGTTCCCTGGGACCAGGACTCATGGCCGTCTGGGGGCACCCTGTTCCTGTCTGTGTGCACATCAGCACCACTACTGGTAACCACTCATGTGGTTTCCAGGGTGAGTCCCCTCAGATGCTCAGGAAGCTGCAGGACAGGAACCCCCCAAAGGCCCATCTGCAGCCCCTCCCTACCCAAGAAAACACCCTCCTCTGGGCCATTGGAAGGGCTGTTTCTCTCCATCTTGACCCATGGGGATGAAAGAGTGACCATCACTGCATACACATGCCCTGTCTCCAGGAGGGCCTAAGCAAAGTGTCGGCTAAGACACTCTGCTGAGGGCACCAGAGCCCCCAACCTGAGTCCCAGCTCTGCCTCTTCCCAAGGAAGGGCCTTGGGAATGGTCACTCACCTCTCCACACCTCAGTTGGCTCATTCATAAAATGGGGATCATACTGCCTGCCTTGGAGGTGCGAGGTAAGGATGCAAAAAGGGAAGCAGGTGCTGGAATGGGAGGCATCAACAGAGGCAGCCACATGGCTGCAGAAGGTGAACTGCTGGCTGCTGCTGTGGGCATCATCCTCACCCTACCATGTCTGATGCTGGAAGGGGTAGCAGAGCTGCTGGCGGGCCAGTCCTGGTACTGATGCTCATAGGACAGTTGGCAGGGCCATACACACCATGCCCCCTGTCCTGCTCTGGAGCCTTGGGCTATGTAACACACCCCCATCTGTACCCACCTCCCCAGGGCTATGTAACACATCCCCATCTGTACCCACCTCCCCAGGGTTTCAGTGGGGGGCCGGAAGGCAGAACAAATGCTGCGCATCAGGCTACCTAGACCCCAATCCCCGCCCCACCTCTTATCAGCCAGGGCCTCGGGCAGCTCATTTTCCCTCTGGAAGCCTCAGTGTTTTCATCTGCAGAATGGGGACAGTAACAGTCCTACCTCCTGGTGTGGGGAATACAGGAGCCCAAGTGCAGAGTGCTTCAAGCAGTGAATATTGTTACCATAGAGACTTCCTAGGAGTTCTAATAATGACATCTGACATGGCAGATGTTTCTGAAAGGTCTCGATGGATGTCTCTGCCTTCTTAATCATGTCCATTATACTAAAGATGCAAAGCTCATAGAGGTTGACAGCTTGGCCATGGCCCACACAGCAAGGGCCTAGCAAGGCTGAAACTTGAGTCTAGTGTCCACTTCGGTCTTTGGCCCTCCATCTACCCAGCATCCCAATTCCAGTGGAATTTGTTGGCTATAGCTGCTGACTCTTATTGACTTATCTATACCAAGCATATAAAATGGAGAAACAGCCGTTTTTAACCCCTGTACCAACTGCAAAGAATTTGAGCTCCCCCTTTTGAAGGCACCGAGTTTTGGGAGCCAGTGAGGCAGAGCCTTTACCCAGGAGTGCCCTAAATTTCTGTTAAAGCACCTCCCATTCCCCCATTTTTTTTTTTTTTTTTCAAATAAGATCATGGCCTGTTAGTGCTGTGCTGTTGAAATATTAAAGGGATTTTTTTTTTTCCCTCCCAAGGTTAACCAAGAAATTCCTGGGAAATTGCATTACACTCACTTCCCCCTAGCAGAGTTCTGCGGTGATGTCAACCAACTGTTTGTCCTCCATGTATCGTAAACTGTCAGGCCTGGGCCACCTTCATGTGGTTTCCAGGACAGCTGCAGGAGAGGCTCCCTGGGCCCCGCGGCAGATGCAGGCGCATGGCAGGTCTGCCCACAGCCCACGGCTGCTTGAGCATAAGGAAGGCACAGACCGCCAGGAGCCCAGAGGAGGGGCTCTGTGCTTTGGGGTTGGGGGCAGTTGGGCCTCACTTCCTAAGGAAACATCAGTGATGAGAGGAGTGAGTCACTGTGTATGGCCCGGGACTGGGATGCCAGAGAGAGTAGCCGTAGCATCAAAGATGTGATTTCCAGCAAGTTCCCCACCCTCTTCAGAACGCAGCAACGAGAAGGATGTCCATGGAAGATTCATTCATTCAAGAGCTACTGGGTGACCCAAGGTTCACTGGCCACTCCCGAGCTGACCCAGTTCTTTGGCCCAGTTCAGTCTCCATCTGGCCCTGGTCCTGGTCAGGACTCTTGGGGGAGAGGGGAGGGTTGCTCAAAAATAGTCTAGTAGAACTAAGAGGCAGTTGTTCCCATTTTTAGCTGATTATTTGTGGCCTAACAGGCCAGCGATGAAAAATGAAAGCATGGCGACATCAAAGTGTGACCCATGATGTTCTTGATGCAACCAAATATGATCGTCTACTTGTTTACCCCAGGAATTACGATCCGTGCCTTGTGCTGAGAAGTTCTGTCTGACTAGATGTTGCAAATGGCTTTGGCTGATTAAAATGAGGAGTCAGGCAGAGCACAGTGGCTCACACCTATAATCCTAGTACTCTGGGAAGCTGAGGCAGGAGCATGCCTTAAGTTTAGGAGTTCAAGACCAGCCTGAGCAGGAGTGGTACCCCGCCTCTACTAAAAACAGAAAAATAAACTGGCACCTGTAGTCCCAGCTACTCAGGAGGCTAAGGCAGCCTCTCACTTGAGACCAAGAGTTTGAGGTTGCTGTGAGCTATGATGACACCACGGCACTCCAGCCGGGGCAACAGAATGAGCGAAACCCTGTCTCAAAAAGGGGGGGGGGGGGGAGTGGAGTCAGGAGACATGAAGGTGATCGTTATTTCAGAAATACCAATTTTGACAGGGTCTTCTAGGACTCTGAAACTAGGAGGAAATGTAATAAAAGGGTCCTTGGCAATGGAAATGTTGGGAACCAGAAATCAAAGATTATCTGTTGCCACCGGGCCAGGTTTCTGGGGGTCTCCTGTGGGGCAGGCCGGGAGCACAGGAGGGTGGTGGGGACGGGACCGAGTGTGCAGGAGGAAGTTACCTTTGTGTCCTCTTTAGCTGGAGGCCCCCTCCCTTTTTCCTGCATGGAAGACACATCTTTCTTCTGAGTTTCACCCACATCATTTGCATTTGGGAGAGATGGGAACCACGCAAATGTGGTCAGGCAACTGGGGACTGACATTTTTCAAGCCTTCCACTTTGCCCTCTGAGCAGGCAAGGACCGTTCATCCCCTAGCCTGCAGGGGCCCGGGGCCAATGGCTTGGGCTTTGAACACACAGTCCCAGAGTAAGTCCTTGAAGGCCCGTCTGCAGTGTTGGTTCCTGGGGGTCCCCAGGAGCTGCGTGGAGGTCGTGGAATTGTGCCTCACTCTGACTGCTTTCAATGGGGCCCTTGTCTGTTTCATATGGGTTCTGAATCTTACGCCATGCAACCAACATTAGATTCTTGCTTTTTTTCCAGGCAACCAGTGACCAAAAACACTTTCAGGCAGTATCGAGTGCTAGGAAAGGGGGGCTTTGGAGAGGTGAGTGAGCACCCCATTTTCAAACGGAAGTTCCACACTCTATCTAGTCCCCTGTCCTGTCCCTTCTGGGTCAGCCTAAAGTGTTCTAGGCAGGAACCCCACAGGAATGAACAATGGCCCCAGCAGTAGCGAGGAAGGGTGAGGGTCGGGACTCGGGGCAACTCACACGGGTTTAGGGCAGTTAGGAAGCTGTCTGGTGTGGACAGGTGAAATGGAGGTGTTTTCCCTGCCAGCTGCAGGCAGGGTCCCAGCGTGGAGGGGACCAAGGGGCCCCCCTGGTGGTGTTTGGGAAGGGAGAAGTGAGGGTAGGAGGAGCTGAGGGAGCCTGGCCACTTACATGTCTGGATGGCGCCATCAGGCAGGATGAGGGCTTTCTTGGCAGGTGACCTCTTCCCATACATGAAGCAAACCTCGATATTCCCATTTCAGAGGTGAGGGAAACTGAGGTTCAGATTAGCCACATCACCCAGCCAAGGTTACACAGCCAACAAGGAACAGAACTTAGACTTAAGTCCACGAGCCCTGGAGACCACATCTCTGAATTACATCAGGGTTCTTGATCTCCCATCACTGCCCACCAAGCCAGACCTCTCCCACCAGCAGCTGAGAAAATTGAGTTGCCCTAAGAATGGGGCAGTACTGGAGGGCCTGGCCAGTCATATCATCAGTGTGAATGACTGATTCTGCACTTTCAGGGACTAGGAGTGCCCTAAGGGGAGGGGAAGGCAAGGTGGCAGGAAGCCAGCTCCAGGGATCCAGGGCAGCTGTAGGTCCACGGCTGGGCGTTTCAGGGTCCTGTGTTCCTGCAGCACCCACAAGGCCGGGCATGCAGCCCTGGAGCTCCCACATCCTGGCCCTGTGGGGCCTGGGGCTGACCTCCCCGGTGCTTCTGTTGCCTTGACTCCTTTCTTGCAACTTAGGTCTGCGCCTGCCAGGTTCGGGCCACGGGTAAAATGTACGCCTGCAAACGCCTGGAGAAGAAAAGGATCAAGAAGAGAAAAGGCGAGTCCATGGCACTCAATGAGAAGCAGATTCTGGAGAAGGTCAACAGTCGGTTTGTGGTGAGTGAGTGTCCCTGGCCGGTGACCAGCTCTCTCTTCTGGTGACTCGGACTTCCTTCCCTCGGGAAGGGGGTGTTCTGATGTGGCAGGTCTCTCCCCAGTCCCCAAGGAGGTGGAATGCCACTGAGAAAGGCAGCTGGCACTACCTCCATCACACAGCAGCTTGTGGTCAACTGTGGCTGACCTTGTCCCCTCTCCAGAGCCAGCCAGTGCCTGGCTCCCATCTGAGTTTGAGACCAAGAACTCTGTTCACAGGACTACTTCATAAACTCCTCAGTGGACAAAACAAGTGCATCCTGAGCCCAGTCACAGAGATGTGGGTTCCACAGACCCTCCAGGCTGGTTTCATCCTGGTAGGAACCTAAGTGTCAGCCCCAAGAGGGGCCGTGCACGTGGTGTTAGTCAGCTCAGCTGGGCTCTGCTGCAGTTACTAATTAGCTCCAACTCGAAGCAGTAAAACACAACAAAGGCTTATCTGTCACTCACACGATGTCCACCCAGATTGGGACACCCTCCTCCATCTGAGCCTTGAATGTGAGTGGCAGAGTCTACACAGCAGCTTTCCCCCGCCTCCTCTGGACGGACGTCCCTCAAATCTATCTACAGTCCATTGGCCAGAAGTAGTTGCTACAAGAAACAGCCAGCTGCAGGGAGGCTGGGAGATGTGGAGGGGCACAGGGGTATTTGGCCCCTGTCTCTCAATGTCTCTGCCACATGTTGGTACAAAAAATAGCAAATGCACCAGGTAAAATCAAACAGCACAGAAGGGTACATGAGGGTACAGCCTCCCTCCGCAAACTTGCTCCAGACAAGTTTGATTCACTTGTAGGCTTTATGAATTGTAGCCAGCGCGATCTTCCTGCACCTCTGGTGCTGGAATGCATTTCCCCTGACCACATAGACCTTTCTTTCTGCCCAGACCCCCTTTCAACCTATGCACCTTTCTTCTAAGGAGGTGCACTGTCATCTGTGCACCGTCATTCCCACAGAAGGACATTGTTTCTTGCTGTGAAACCACCCGTCACCACTGTGCCATGTCCATCCTTGAACGCTCCTATGGTATATTTCTGTGAGTGGGTCAGTAGGACACATTCCTGGGGCAGAGAGCATGCATGTTTTCATTTCATAGCTGCTCCCAAATGGCTCTTCATCAAACTTTCCCCGATTAAACTCCCACCAACTGTGTACCAGAGACGCCAGCACCACTATTGACCTCATACTTTTATCATTACTGGGCGCGGCAGAGGGACACAAAGTGACACTCAAAGAGGACAGAAGTTTGTGTTTCTGGCTCTTATCCCAGGCTGACCTCAGCTGCCAGCCTTGAGCAGGGTGAAGGTGTGGGTGGTACAGTGGTGCCAGCTGTCACTTTGGCCCTAGGCCTCTTTGAGTCCCTTCCTCCCCACTGCCACCCCTTACATCAGAGACCACAGGTGTCTGTGTCAATGCTGCCTGTGGCACCCTGGAGGGGCAGTGCTAGCTCTTGCCTGGGAAGGTGCTGGGGGGTTAGCTCAGGAAGGACTGCGTGCCTGACAGAGCTGGAGTGGCACATCTTCAAGGGCTGTCGGCTTTGATGACTGGAACTTCCTTGACTGTGCCCTGTCTACCACCTAGTAGGGAGTTCCCACATGGACCCCACTGGAACCCCTCCTTGGCAGTCTAGGCAAGTTGCAGGAGGAGAGGGCAGCAGCACCAAAGCATGACTCCACCAGCTCAGTCACCCTCAGCTGCCATTTGTCATCTTTTCTCAGAAATAACTTCAGTGTTCCTGATGTTTATCTACAAGTTTTGTGACCCAACCTGTCCCCAGCCTGGTCCATAGTGGCCAGGTGTCATTTGTGCAGATCCCCAAGTAGAGAAGAGGGATTACACCCCAGTGTAATCACACCACCCTGGGGTCTCAATCCATGCACCTCGGGTTTCTGGGCCCCGCCAGCAAAGGCCTATATCCAGTTCAACTATGGCCCCTTGAACAGGTGGACCAGGCATGTCCTGCACACGAGAGGTCTTTGCCAGGCTGTGCTCTGTGTGTGTAAGCCCCACTGCGCCCTGGCCCATGGAGTAGCCAGCCCACTAAGGCCGCATGCGGTATTAGCCAACTGCTACACACACATGCTCTGTGACCTGTTAGGGTTGCTGGAAGGCCAGGACCTGCTCCACCTGCCGCCTTCTCACCTTTAGCCCCTCAATAGGCAGCTACTGTTAGGGTCAGCAGGCAGGTCCTCAGAGGCCAGTGGGGTGCAGGGCTGCCACCCCAGCCCTGAGGATCCCGAGGAGGGAAAGTGGAAACATATGACCTCACCACATCTCTCTCCCAGGTCAACCTGGCCTATGCCTACGAGACCAAGGACGCGCTGTGCCTGGTCCTGACCATCATGAATGGGGGTGACCTGAAGTTCCACATTTACAACATGGGCAACCCCGGCTTCGAGGAGGAACGGGCCTTGTTCTACGCAGCTGAGATCCTCTGTGGCTTAGAGGACCTCCACCGTGAGAACACCGTCTACAGGTGAGCAGCACTGCCCGAGGGGTGACGGTCATCCTCACCCTGGGGACCAGGCCAGGGCAGGAGCAGGAGTCAGACCTCCACCTTGGGGCCCTGGGGCTCCCTACAACCAAGGGCATGAGGTGGGTTGCTTTCCAGCCTCCATAGCTTAGGGACACTGAGTATGTGAATGATGTACCCAGAACTGCCAGCTCTTCCAAGTCCTACACAGTGCTCAGTGAACCCAACGGTGGCCATGATTTGGAATCAGTCCCAGGAAGAGTTGGGAAGGGCTCATGGTCCCACCTGTCCCTGTCCTCCCTTGCTCTGGGATTCACACCCACCCCCCACCCCCATTTTCCTCCTACCTTGGCCTCAAGGGGGCGCTGATCTTACTGGCCAAGTGTCCAGGTCCTGCTCACAGTGAGCAGTGGGCTTCAAATTTTCCTCCCAGTGCCCCCCAAAGAATTTTGAAAACCTCTGTGCCCCCCTACATTTTAGTTGGACATTTGACATGTTTTACATGTTTAAATCATAGCAAATAACTGATATTTCAAAATTGAACAGTTACTTCATACTCTTCAAGGATTTCAGTGGAATCCAATTGATGGAACAAATTGATTTCCACCATCACTCATCTTAAAAATGCATGAAAAGCTCTTTAATGGTTTTCTTTTCTCTATTTCTCTTTTTTTTTTCCTTTGAGACAGGGTCTCACTCTGTTGCCCCTGGCTAGAGTACCTGGCCTCATAGCTCACAGCAACCTCAAACTCCTGGGTCCAGGCAATTCTTCAGCCACAACCTCCCAAGTAGCTGGACTACAGGCACCCACCACAACGCTTGGCTGGTTTTTTTATTTTTTATTTTTAGTAGAGACAGGGTCTTGCTCTTGCTCAGGCTGGTCTTGAACTCCTGAGCTCAGGTGGTCCTCCTGCCTCAGCCTCCCAGAGTGCTAGGATTACAGGTGGGAGCCACCGTGCTGGGCCTGGGTGAGGAATTTTCATCATTTCCTTCTCCACGCTCTACCCCTCCCACAGAATATTATTACAATGCAGCAATATATACACTGTATATATTTTTTGGCCTAAAAGTCTTCCATTGATCAACATACATGACACAAATACATGCATACATATAAGATTTTTTTTTAATTCTCTTTAATCATAAGGCTCTACATGTTAAAACAATTTCTTCTGTCAAATTACCATTATTATTAGATCTCATGTCTGATGGGTCCTTTGGAGCCCTGGGGTTCTTTACATCTGGAGCAGGTAGCTGAGCAACACTCTAGGGAAGAGCCTCCTTTTCTCCTGTAACTTGGGAAAAGAGTTATTAAGAAAGGAAAGTGTGAGGGGAGATCCCAAAAGATGGCCAGAGGATTATGATGTCAAGAAATCCATGCCTTTAAAATTGCCAGCAGGTAGGAACCCCTGTACAGTCTTGGCCGACTCCCCAGAGCCCATGCACCCCAGTTTGAAGACCTTTTCAGTGGAACTTCTGTTGGGATCCCAAGAAGGTTTTGAAAGCAAGAAAGAATGGGCCTGGCTCAGTGCCTGTAGCTCTGCAGCCAGGGAGCCAGCCACATACACCTGAGCTGGCGGATTCCAATCCAGCCTGGGCTTGCCAGACAATGACAACTGCAACCAAAAAATAGCCGGGCGTTGTGGCAGGTGCCTGTAGTCCCAGCTACTTGGGAGGTGGAGGCAGGAGAATCGCTTGAGCCCAGGAGTTGGAGGTTGCTGTGAGCTGTGATGCCACAGCACTCTATCCAGGGTGACAGATTGAGGCTCTGTCTCAAAAAAAAAAAGAAAGAAAGAAAGAAAGAAAGAAAACAAAGAAAGAATAGGCCTAATGGCACGCCCTTTCCTCCAGACCATCTTCCTATTTATGCTTTTTGTTTTGTTTTCATTCAACTGAAAAGAGAATCAGGAAATTTTTCCTAAGGGTTGAATAAAAATGGCTTTCATTTAAAAAAAGAAAAGGAAAGGAAAGGAAGGCAAAAGAATAGAAAAAGAGAGAACTTTCCAAATTCCCATTCCTCTTCTTCCAGGGCCTAAGAGAAGCACAGTGCCACCTCCCGGCCCTGAGCACTTGCCACGGCCTCTCCATGGGTTGATCCTGGCCAGTGCCTGCTATGAGCTGTCATTCCAACCCAGTGGCTGCTGGGTTATTGAGATGATGACTCTTGCCGATATTTGGAATTGCTAACACATCAAAAGAATACAATTTAAATAACAACAGCAACAGATGTTCTTATTTCTTGATAATAAGAATACGCAAACACCAATTATCACTTTGTGCGGTCAACCCACTGGATTTGGGTACATTAACCACTCCCATGAGGACAGTTGCCATCAGTTAAATAAACAAAGTCTGTTAATTGAAAACTGGATCCTCAATCCAGATCCCCTGTTCTGTTTGCTCCAAGGCTTAACTGAGTTACACATTCCCCTCTTGGCTGTTCTTTGGCCCATAGAGAAAACCTTTTACTACTAAAACCAGACCCTTCTGTGGCCTCTCCCCACATCCTATGGCGGTTTCCTTTCCTTTGAGCAAGATCCTGGCATCAAAAAGAAGAGACACTAGGGACAGGATGGGGCACCCGCACCTACAGCTGTGCCTTCTCACTGTGCTTTCTCCAGGCGTGTAGTGCAGCTAGAGTTGGGGGGATGTGCACTCTCCTGGGAGCCCCCCCAAAGTGGGCCTTTTTCCTGAAACCCCTTCCTCGCCCCTATAGTCTGCTTCCCCATCCTACAGCTGGTGCTCTCTTCTCAGTAACTTCTTTTCCTTCCTGCTCAGGCCCCATTCTGCCTTCAGGGCACCCTGATACCTCAGGGTCTTCCCAGCCCTGGGGGCCATTGATGTGTAGACAGGTGCCGGGACTGACACTTTCCTAACCATCCTCCAGTGTTGGAAAGATGCTCATGGCAAACAGAAGCATTTGTTTTAAATTACTGGAGGGAGAGAAATTAGCTCAAGATCTGAGACAGACCAAACAGCCTGAGCCAGGACATCAGAGGGAAACGCCCTGTAGCTACTCAGACCGGGCTGACCTGCCCAGGTCAACCCGGTGGCTGGGATGTGTGGATATCTTTACTGCCTTACTCAGATGCTTGTTTTTTTCCCCTTTCAGAGATTTGAAACCTGAAAATATCCTGTTAGACGATTATGGTAAGTCAGAAGGAGATCTTTCTCCTACTCTGTAGCTCACATGAGTGTTGCAACCCATGAAGACCAAAGGGCCTCTCAGAACCATGGGACCACGGGTGGGGTTCCCTCAGTCCTGGGCGCACCGGGGAAGGCAGTGGGCATGGTGAACACAGCATTAAGAGAGTGCTGAATGACAAGACCAGAATTCCAGGGATACTTGGAAAATGCTTAACCTTTAGGCAACTTCTCTACACCTTATCTCATTTGTGAAATATAAACAGTGCCTCCTGCTCTGCCCACCAGAAGGACAGTGGTGGGGAGGTTCCCACAAAATAGACTGAGGGGAAATTGTCCATCATAGCCAGCTGTAAACGTGTTAGGCACTGTCTTTTGTGCACGACCAAGTTATTTTCTCTTGGGTGTGAGCAACCCCAGTAACCCCTACAGGTATATCCAACTTTTTGTCTTCTCTGTGCTACATTGGAAGAACAGGAGTTGCCTTGGGCCACACATTAAGTACACAAACACTAACAAAAGCTGATAAGGAAAAAAATATATAAAAGGCCTCTGCAGACTTTTCATGGTATCTGACACCACAGATAAGCAAAGAAGTCCTCACATAATCTGCCTGTGGGCATGTAGGTTGCATGCTCCAGAGGCTCTCACACCTGGAAAATAGCTTGCACATCTGACTACATTTTTCCATATGCACAAAGAAGGGCGGGGGTAACATCCCTGTACCCATTTTACAGAAAAGACTGAGGCTTACAGGAGTTAATCTGCAAGCTTACTGCACCTGTCAGTGAAGAGCCCAGAGCAGACTGGAGCTCCTCCCGGCAGGCTCCAGACTCTGGAGCATGTAACAGAAGGGAGGGAGAATGGGGAAGCAAGTTATCAGGGACCTGGAGTGAGGTCTGCATGGGCAGCTGCTGCATGGGGGAGCAGGCAGAGAGCCCAGGCCTGCTGTCCCTTTCTGGAAGAGCCCCATGTCTTCACTGATGGGCTCACATATGAACCCACATGAGCCCTGTAGGTGGCATCCAGCATCCACACATGCTCTTCCCTTTTCCTGCCAGGGTCTGCTGAGCTAGGGAATCCACGCATCCATACAGCTCCAGCATGGCCAAGGGTCTCTGGAACTAGACCTTATCAAGGCTGATGTGGGGCCCTGGCCTCTACAGTCAGGAAGGAGAGGGGACACGTTCCTTCCTGTCAGGTCTAGATGTGCTGCAGACAAGACAAAGGCCACAGTGGCGCTCTCAGAGTGGTGCTGTCTTGGCCTCTGGGGGTCTGTCACCCTCACTGAGCTCCGATTCCATCTCCAGGCTCTGCCAGGCCAGGCTGAACATTTCTCCTTATTCTCCAAAGGGAAAAAATAAGCCACCTCCAAAGACCAGGGAGTGTTAGGGATTTGCTTCCCAAATTGCTTTATAATTTTTTTCCCCTTAAGCAAATCATTGCAAAGTGTCAAGAGAATCTCACATTTTCCCATGAAGTAATTCCAGAACCAGGCCAAGATGTTTTCAACTTTGTGACTTCAGCCTTCCAAGAAGCCTGTTTGGGCACCCGACGAGGCAGCTTGGCCTGTGTCCAGACGGAGCCAGGCGTCCTTGTGCATCTTTATGTTTTACTCCTCATGAGGAGGCATTGGCCCATTTCTTTAATACCTGTCCTCCCCCAGGGTCCTGAGGACAGGTTGGAGTGCCCTTCTTTAATGGACAGGTGTAAACTTTGAGACCTTGTATGCCTTGCCCAGGGGCACATGGTGGGTCTGTGGGCAGCCACGTGCCCACATAGCCATTCCGGGGGCCTCTGACGCTGCTGTCCCCCTCAGGCCACATCAGGATCTCAGACCTGGGCCTGGCTGTGAAGATCCCCAAAGGAGAGCTGATCCGAGGCCGGGTGGGCACCGTGGGCTACATGGGTGAGTGCCACGCGGGCTCTGATCAACACACACACCATGCCCCCAACTGGTCAGAAATGGAGTCACCATCTCCCACAGGGGAGCTCTGGGGGGGGGGGAGTGCAGCCCCCACCCCCAATTCTGTGCCTCAAAGTCAAGCCACTGTTCAGCGTTAGTCCCAGAGCCTGGGACAAAGCCCTTCTGGGGTGGAGGGCACACCAAAGTAGGGGTCTGGGTGGGCTGGTAGATAGTCCATTTGGGAAGACCCTAAGAGGAAGGGAGGTCATTCAGAAGGGCCCCTACGTGAGAGGAGCTCAGCCTGCTGCGTCACCAAGATGATTCTGAGTAGGGGCCACCCAGGGGCCTCCTGGTCTGCCTACTTCAGCCTGCTGTGAAACCATTACCCTGGGGGCTGCAAGGAAGGGTCCCAGGGCTAAGTCCTATCCCCTAAAATCCCCCTTTCAATCGGGGACCTCCCCTGGCTGCCTCCTGCATACCACACACACACCCCCGCTTACCCTGGGAAGCAGGGAAGCCCCAGAAAGCTCTGAGGGCCAGGCATGTTGTCGCCCTCCTCCGTGCTCTGTTTCAAGCTGCATGGTGGCCTGTGGGGCATGTGCCGTGTGGATGCTGTCCGGTGATACATGGTGGGCGGTTAGGCGGGTGGCTGGAGGACAGATCTGTCTGCACTCCTGCATGCACATCCACCTGTGCTTGTGTGGAGTCTCCTTGTGCACAGTGCCTCGTGCACCTGTCTGGCCAGCCCTGCGGTGTGTGTCTCAGCACGTGTGTGTAGGCACTGGCCTGTATACACATGTGGCCTAATGACCCAGAACTGTCTTTTTTACACTTCTATGGTAACTCTATAAGTCATTTCGTCAAAGTGGTGAAGAAGACAGAGAGTTTGTTTGAATTCTAGATAAATTTTTAGTAATATTTGATTTGGGTGGACACACCTTTATTCATTGGCACAAATCAGTGCACAGCACCTGGTCTGTGCCAGGTGTCATCCCTGTTACTGGGGACACAGCAGCAGCTGTAGTAATTCATGTTCTAGTCAAGGAGATACCGAGGGACCAGGACACATCCATTGGAGCAGGACATATCCATGCACTGTGGTCAGGGTTGAAGAGCCACGGAGTCCTTTGGGAGCACAGAGGAGCGCCCGCTAGAGAGGGTGGTGTTCACAGCAACTCATGGGTGGGAGTGAAGGGGAGAGCGTCTGGTCATGAAACTCCAGGTCTTCCATGAGCATCGCCATCTCTCTTGGGTGCAGGATTCTTGCCCAGTGGGGTGAGAATCGGTGCCAGCTCTGTTTTGCCACCACCAGCTCTCACCGTTCCTTGTCCCTTGTCCCTCCTCTGTGCTCAGCCCCAGAAGTCCTGAACAACCAGAGGTATGGCCTGAGCCCTGACTACTGGGGCCTGGGCTGCCTCGTCTACGAGATGATTGAGGGCCAGTCGCCATTCCGCGGCCGCAAGGAGAAGGTGAAGCGAGAGGAGGTGGACCGCCGGGTCCTGGAGACAGAGGAGGTGTACTCCCACAAGTTCTCCGAGGAGGCCAAGTCCATCTGCAAGATGGTGAGTTCCCGCTGGTGTCTGTGGAGGTGTCAGCACAGGCCAGAGAAGGGACAGTGAGCTGGTACCAGGAAACGAAGGGGCTGAGGCAAGCCCTGCCCTGGACCTCAGGCCCTCCACCTCTCCATCCAAAGAGCAGTGTCAACCCAGGGGCTGCAGGCTGCAGGTGGTAACATTTTCACAGTCTTTCAACACTTTTTTTTTTTTTGAGACACTTGGTCACCCTTGGTAGAGTGCAGTGGCATCATAGCTCACAGCAACATTAAACTCTTAGACGCAAGTGATCCTTTTGTTTCAGCCTCCCAAATAGCTGGGACTACAGGTGCCCACAACACCCAGCTATTCTTTTTAGAGAGGGGTCTCACTCTGGCTCAGGCTGTTCTCCAACTTGTGAGCTCAAACAGTCCGCCCGCCTCAGCCTCCCAGAGTGCTAGGATTACAAGTGGCACCTGCTCTTTGAACATCTTATGACAAGGTTCTGTCCACTAAGTGGAATGCTGGTTGTACCAGGGTGGGTTCTGAAGGGCAGCATCTAGGGATCGTGAGATTTGACCCACCCATCTGCAGGCAGGGTGCATATGGGGTGACATGTAGACAGGCTGAGTGGGCAGACACTGGTTAGAGGAAGGCATGGCAGGAGCCTTCAAAATTGCTGGAGTTGGGAGTGGGTTCCACCCCTGGACCACTGCCCTGGCTGGCCTTTGAGCCTTTCCTCTGTTCATCAGGGCCAGTGGCCTTATGGGGAGATGGCGACTTCTTATTCTTGCTGAGCTCTCAGCCTCCCAAGTGTGGCCCATGCCCCTGGGGGTCCTCCTCCTCTGGTGCTGGGGACAGACAGGGGCAGGACACCCAGCTTCACACCTGAAAGCCCACGGACCTCTCTGCCTGGAGCCCCACTCACCTGCAGAGAGGCAGACTGAGTGGGTGGGGCCGTTCTGCTACACACCTCTGAATCCACCGGGCTTTGGGGCAGATTCATCATGTGCATGAACAGCCCAGGCCAAAGTTTAGGGAGGAGCAGGCCTGGGCAGTTAAAAGTAGCAAAGTTTCTGCTTCTGGAAAACCCATGGCTGCATCGCTAGTGGCCGGGGAGGCCCTGCCCCTGTCTCCCCTGCCCTCTGCACGGCCTCTTCCTTCTCACATCACAGCATCCTGGGAAGAAGATATTAGGGCTGGATGTGCCATCTGGCCACGTCCAGAAGAGGAGCCATAGATCTGTCATTCACATGCGTGACAGGCACTGAGCAAAGGACAATGTGGGCACACACGACATTTACCCAAAACACATGGCCTGTGGCCAGTGTGGCTGAGGCCTGGAATAAATCCAGATGGTCGTCACAGCCAGGCTTGGGGCAGGAAGGCTAGAGGAACATGCAGCAAGGGTCAGGCAAATGGAGACGTGGGTGCCAGTGATGCCTGGCTCTGTCATCGTGAGGTATCTAGCCAGTGTGACCAGACTGGACCAGGGATCAGTCATCACAAGTCCCAGGTCAGGGCCAGGAATTCAGAGATGCAGGTCCCTTGTTTCAACAGGAACGTGGGACGTGCTGAGAGGACCCCCACCCAGGGCCCCAGTCACTGACTCTGGCTTTGCGGCCCACTGGATCTGCTGGGACAGCTAAGCCCAGGGCACTGCTGTCCCTCTGCTGTCCCCTGGTGGCCATGGAGGAGAGGGCAGCACCAAGCCTGCTGCCCTGTGTGGACCTTCCTCTGTAGGCCCCTGGCTTTGTTCCATCTTCTCTTACAAGTGACCATGGAGTCTTAGGCCTCCTCCACACCCTTAACCACAGCCTTTCAGGTGTGGCAGCCAGGCTTGCCCTCCACCCAGCGTGGGCTCAGGACTCTGAAGGGCCTGACTTGTAGAAGACTCTTGGGGCTGCTTCTGGGCTCAGGGACTCCAGCCCTACCTCCCTGAAGAGGCTGCTGCTCCACAAGAAGTGAGGAAGCTGGTCTTGGCCCTCCAATCCTAGCTCCCAGTTCATCTCGCAGCCATGGAACCATTCCCCTGCCTTCTGGGGTCTAGGAGTCTACACATCTCACCTCACTGTCTCTGGGTCCAGCTCCCAGACCTAAAACTCAGCTGCCACCTTCCTCAGAACCCTCCTGAGTCCAGGTGCGAAACTGGGCCTTCTGCACCCACTGCAGCTCCCCTCCCTCTGGTCTGTCAGCCATCCTGGTGTCACTGTCCTTCCAGCACATCATACCTCTTCCTCCAGAAGCCCATCCTGCCTGCCCACCCCACCCCACACCTTCTCTCCCTCTCACTTTTGCTGGTGTGCACCTGCTGTCATGGGTGCAAACGCTACGTGACAACACAATGGAAGCCACTTGCCTGACACCAGGGTTACAGACAGGCAGCACGCAGGGGGGTGTCTTGTTCAGCTTGCACGAGGTTTTCAAATGAGGAGGGGCCAGGCATGATGACTCACACTGTAATCCCAGCACTCTAGGAGACCAAACTGGAAGGATCTCTGAAGCCAGGAGTTCAAGACCAGCCCGGAAAACATAGCGAACCCCTTTATCAAAAAATAAAATAAAATAAAAAAGAAAGAAGGGAGAAGAAAAATAAGAAAATCAGCTGAGCATGGTAGCACAAACCTGTTGTCCCAGCTACTCAGGGAGCTGAGGCAGGAGGATTGCTTGAACTTAGGGGTTTAAGGTTACAATGAGCTGTGATCACACTGATGCACTCCAGCCTGGGTGACAGAGGGAGATTCTGTCTCAAAAAAAAAAAAAAAGAAAAAAAAGAGATTCCACATACCAGTAATAACCTGGATTTTCTGGCTTCTCTTGATAAAAGCCAATGCCCCGGCCTTGGCTGCCCTTGCACGTGGGTACCCAGCCCACCCCTTGTGCCCTTCTCACCCTTGCTTTTGCCACCTGGCTGGCTGGCTGCCAGATTTGAGATTTCTTAGAACAGGGAGGAGCCGGAGCCTGAGCCTGACAGAGTCTAATTCCTTAAGCCTCGTTGAGTAGAGAAGCCCCTAGAGTAAAGAAGCAGAGGTGTGAGCACAAGATCCTGGCTCCCAGCCCAGCTTCGGCTGGGGAACTAAAGGGGGATGTTGTGAGTGACAGAGCTCAAAGCTCAGTCCTTTCAAGAAAGTGACCTTGTGCTGGCTATGCTGCCACCTTTGATTCCTTTGTGCCAATGTGCTCACTCAGTCTCCCTTATGCCCCCAGCCAGCTGGCAAAGGGCATGGAGTGAATGTGGGCCAAGGCACCAGGGCACAGGTGAAATACTGGGCTGGCCTCCCTCCCCAGTGCAGGCTGTTCCCCTGGATTTTAGTCTCAAAGCGAACACTGAGTAGATCCCAGCTATGTGCAGGTGAAGGGCTCAGTGGGGCAGGGGAGAAGGGAGAAGCATGAGGCCAGGATACTGGGAGGTCAAGGGAGGGACCAAGGTCCGGTGGCCATCTGGTTGGAGCCCTCAGCCTGCTTTCACATTCCATTCTCCTGGCTCTGCAGCCCCTTCCTCACCCTTTAACCTTCTAGCTTCTTGGTTCTGATGAGGACACTCTGCTCCCCATCTTCCCTGGCTCCTTCATCTTCAGATTAAAGTCCCACCTCCTGACCCGGTCCTCCATCTCTCTCCCATCAATATCCTTGACCCTGATCCATCCACACCTCTCACCCTTATCTCAAACTCAAACGTGTTTTGAGCATCACACATACACAACCTGCACATCCCTGCCCCTCTGCCTTTGCTGGCACAGTCCCCGCCTTCCACACCTCCACCCCTCACCTGGTGAAAGCCCATTTGTCTTGCAGGACTCAACTCAAATGCCCCTTTCCCAGAAAGCCTCCCCACCCCCCTGGCTGGCAGCTAGGTCACTCTCCCCTGACCCCAGGTTGTCAAGTCTGTGTTGCCCTGATGTGTCCTCTTGGCATGATCAGCCCCCCACAGCCTGAAATCTGAAGGGTAGCACAGGAGATCTGGAGGGTAGCACAGGAGTCTGCAAGTCTGCAAGGTCACTGAGAAAATGGAAGGCAGAGCACTGCCCCACAGTCCTTTCCCTTTGTGGCTCACCCTCCCCAGAAGAGACAACACCAACTGAGCAAGCATTAGCAGGGGGCAACTATGCCCCAGGCACTAGGTACACAGCCATGGCATCTGACCACCCTGTGAGTTTGGTTCATGAATGCACACACCATCTCAGAGGCAACCAGGAGCCAGACCTTAGCAGGGTGGGGCTGTGTCCCTTGGGTACCTGAGGGTGGTGCAGATACTGTGGAGGCTCAGAACGCATGTGTGAAGACACAGCTGTTTCAAGCTCTCTTCCCTTCTGGCCTCAGGCCGGGAGGAAAGTCTTGATGGGGCTCTCTCTTGTCACAGCTGCTCACCAAGGATGTGAAGCAGAGGCTGGGCTGCCAGGAGGAGGGGGCGGCCGAGGTCAAGAGACACCCCTTCTTCAGGAACATGAACTTCAAGCGCTTAGAAGCCGGGATGTTGGACCCTCCCTTTGTTCCAGACGTGAGTAGCCTGCTTCACTTCTGACCCCCTCCCCAGCCAGCCCAGGCTCAGGGATGCCATGATGCAGAGTATCAGGCACGTCACCATCCTTGTGGGGACCAAAGAGTACCCATAGCACCTTCCCTTCAGGCCAGTTTCTGCTCCAGCTGTAGAGGAACTAGATGCTGGGAAGTCTAGGTGGGGTGCAGGCCAGGGAGCCTCATGCTGGCTGTCTGAGAATGGGGGCCCCAGACAAACCCCTTGTAAACTTCAATTACCTCACCTGTCCAGTGTGGTCAGTGACACCCATCCCCCAGCCTGCCCCAGAGACTGGGAGTGAAACAAGAGCTAAATGAAGAGTACGCTCATGAGCTGAGGGCCACCACGTTCAGCTCAGTTGAACAGAACATCTTTTGGTGATGCTGGGTTCTAGTCCAGGCACAGCGGGCACAGTGGGAAGTGTGGGTGCAGTGGGCATGACAGGATGAGGCCCCTCCCCAGCAGCCCAAATTGCAGGGATCCAATGGTATTGCATCTTCCCCACTGGATCCAGCTAAGTTGGTTTAAAGCCTGTTACTATAACTGCAAATAAAATTGCAACCCCTGTTTTTTTCTGATTTCCATTTGCCTGAATTATAGATGTCCATCCCTTTGCCCTCAGTCTATTTTTATCCTTTAAGGTAAGATGAGATTCTTGTATGCAACAGATATCTGGCCTGTGTTTTTATATCCAGTCATCCAAGCTGTGCCTCTTTAGAGGACAGTTTAAGCCACTCACATTAATTGAGAGTATTGATAAGCATGGTAGTGTTTTGGTTGTCATGTTTTTTAAGTGTCCAGTGGATGGTTTTAATCCTTTCACTATTGTGGATGTTAGGTTTTGTTCAAGGCTTTCTGGGTGAGTTTACTTTGGTGGTAGACCATTAAGCTGATCATTATAGAGGATGGGTCCGAGACTATCCTGGAGAGCTGGTGTAGTTATGGCAAATTTCCTCAACATGTCTAAGTTGGTGAAGTATTTGATTTCTCCATCACAAATGAAACTCACAGTGGATACAGGATCCTGGGTTAAAAGTTGTTTTATTTTAGGAGATTGAAGGTTGATGACCATCCTCTTTTGGCTTGAAAAGTTTCGGCTGAGAGATCTGCAGTCATTCTAATATTCTTCCCCTTGTAGGTTATACCTTTCTCACATCTGGCTTCTTTGCAAAATTTTCTCCTTCATATTAACTTTGGCAAAGTTAATTACAATGTGTCTAGGAGATGCTTTATTTGGGTTGAGTTGTGCAGGGGTTCTGAACCTATCTGCTATCTGAATTTCAGTATCTCTTGCCATGCTTGGGAAAGTCCAATTATATCCTGGAGTAGAGCATCTGTGCCTTTAGGACCATCCTCTTCTCCTTTAGGAATTCCTATAAGGCAAATGTTTGTTCTTTTGGAGTGGTCCCACAACTCTCTCAGGAAATGATCCATTTTTGCTCTCCATTTGTCTGCCTCTTTGAGCATTTGAGAACATTCAAAAGCTTTGTCTTCAACTTCAGAGATCTTTCCTCTTCCTCCTCCACTCTATTACTAAGGGATTCTACTGTTTTATGAAGTTCCACGAATAACTTTCTCGTTTCCTTGAGCTCTGCAGTTTTTTTTCTCATTATGTCCAAATCCTTGGAGATTTTGTCTTTGAATTCGTTGATTTCTTGAGACAGCTTTTGAACTACTCTTTGAATTTCTAATTCCAACTTTACTTCCATTCTATTAATCTTATTTGCCATTCATATTCTGAATTCTATTTCAGACATCTCAGCCATTTGTTCATGAATAGCGTCTTCTGTTGTCTCCCCTTTGTCATTCCTTGGGGAGTTGATCTACTCTGATTATTCATGTTGCCAGAGTTTTTCCACAGGTTCCACCCCATGATTATTTTTCACAGTTTGGCTAGTGAAGCTGATAGGGTGAGGTTGGTTTGAGGGGTCTAGGAGTTCTGTAGTTAACCAGCCCTTTACCAAAGAGCTGGGACTGCTGACTGTGGCTTTTCCCCTACAGCTTTACAAAGGTCCCTGCACATTGTACCCCACAAATGCATTAATGTATATACTTGAGATTTAATAAAAAAATAAATAAATTAGAAAAGAATCCAGCTAAGGCAGGAAGCTCCCTACATGATCTGTGAAGCCTGGGTTCAAGCTCAGGCCTGTAGGACCTGGCCCGGGCAGGGGCAGGGAAGACTCATGCTGCAGTTCCAGGCCTGTGCTATGTGAAGTCAGGAGTCAGGTGGGAAGGCCCCTACTGCTGCCTCTGCTCCTGCCAAATTCCCACAGACTGAGCAATGCATACTGGCTAGGGTGGGGGCTGTGCAGGTCACAGGAGCAGTGGCTGTCTTGGTGCCTTCTCAGGAAAGTTTCTCACCCACAGGTCTTCACAGTTCTGTGCTCAGGGGTAGTGGTTTCCAGCAGACCACAGCTGGAGTGTTTACACCACAGCAATCAGCAAGTGCTGTGAGGCAGGGTTTTCTCATCCTCCTCCCCCAGAGCCAGTTATTAACCATTATGGTACAACCCCACCCAGAAGAGGATGGGGACAGTCCTTGGATGTCCAGAGGGTGCCAGTACTCCAGCATCACCCTGTAGGTGCGGATTCCCTGGGCCTTGGGGATGCGTCAGGAGGGCAGCAGATTTGGAGAGCCAGGGTTTTACTGGGTGTGACAGTGTCCAGGGTAACATACTACCAGTCCAGTTGCATTGTCAGTGTTGTGGAGGGAGCCAGGGACTGATATCTGGAGAGAAAAGGGGCCACTGAGAATATAGAGGATAAAAGTCACTGAAAGCTACAAACTTAACCTACAAATGAACTTACAGCAGGTGGTGAGCAAAGTACTAATTACAGTACTTGCTCTTGACCCTGGGTGTCCACTTGGAATCCCTGGTGAGCATGAGAAATACTAATCTTGGATTCAGCCCCTGGAGAGTCTGGGACAAGACCTGGCCCTCAGCGTTTTTAAACCTTCCCCCGGTGACTATAGTGTGCAGCCAGGTGTGAAAACCACTCACTGTGTCGTAGGAAGTGCCATCAGCTACAAGTTTGTTATTAGTTTTTATGTCAAATACTTTGGGAATGGTCACTACTCAATGTCCCTGGAAACCACATGGAGTGATTGATACATATCACAATGTGTCACTGGGTTATGGTTCTGTTTGAATGGACAGAGGAGATAGGCACCCGAGCTGGGTATGTGGCAAGGTGGGAGCCCAGGTGGCCTCTGGGCTGGGTGTAGCTGTGGGGAGGAGTGAGAGTAGTCACGACACAGGGAATATTTCTCGACTGCCCTGCACACTCTAGGCCCTGTGCCAGACCCCAAGGGGACCCCGTGGGGCACAAAACAGTCAGTGTTTCCTTCATGGAACATACAGGCTGAAGAGGAAGAGAGGTGTCAACAAACACCCTTAAATAAAAGTAGAAATACAAGTCACTGGACAAGAGAACAGGTGGCTTGAGCATGGGGTCTTCTGTGCAGAGCTGGCTGGCTGGCCTGGGAGAAAGCTCTGTGGGTCATGGAAGGAAACTCGGGGTGACCAGCCAGCCCTGTTTGCCCACCACTGTATTGGCCATAGCACTGAAAGTCGTGTGTCCTGGGAAGACTTGGATGGTTGGTTACCCTGGGTGTGACACTGGCCACCTCTAGGTGGCAGAGTCCTTCACAGCATGGAGCTCAGCATGGTGTACACAGAGCAGCTCGCCAGCTGACCCAGTGTCCTCTCCCCAGTATCCTCGTGTCCTGTGGCCCAGGGCCCCACAGGCTAGCCGGCTGCTCCACATGCCAGCAGCGGTGTGGTGAGCACAGGTCACCGGCCCAGGGGCTGAAGCCCCTATGAGCTGGGGACTTTGCCCTGGGGGCTGGCCTCCCCCGCTGTCCCAGGCCCACTCTGGCTTCCACAGTCATTCCCACACCACTGTGAGAGCTGCTGCCACAGCCACAACCACAAATGCCATTATCGACTGAATCTTGTCCACGTCTAATGACTCTTTTTAAAATCAAAATATATGTATTCCAAAAGGAAACTTTTCCAAGAAAATAACAGCCCTGAAAGGGTGGGTTTTTATGTGCTAGGTAAATGCCTGTTCCTATACAGATTTCTAAAGTATTTCCTTTCTTCTGATGTTCATTTGTGAGCCAGCCAGGGCCAGCTTCACAAGTTTTCCCTGTGCCCCGAGCTGGGCTGTGTCCTGCTGTTGCATGATGTTCTAAATTTTGAACACGGGGCCTTGCATTTTCATTTGTTCCCTGGGTCCTGTAAACGATGTGGCCAGTCCCAGAGCCTCCTAAGTGAGTTCCACAGTGGTGCGCCCCCAGGCCTTGGGAACAAGAGGTGAGCCGCAGCCCACAGGTAGACGTCTCCATCCTTGCCTTGCTGCCACCCATGCCACGGGCTAGGGACCGCTTCCCACTTGTGTGAGCAGGAAGCCTCAGCAGGCAGGACTGGCAAGCCCCAGAAAGTGCCAACCCTGAGACCAGGGCTAGAACCCTCCTGGCATGACTGCAGCCCCTGCTCAGCCTGAGCTGAGTAGCAATCTTCCAGTTTAGCCAAATGCCAGAAGACTGGTGAGCAGAGGTGGCCTTTGCCCTCCAGTGTTCAGAAATGTCACCAGGTCTGGGGTCTGCATCCATTTTGGAGCCATGTCTATCAAGTCCTCATCTCCTGACCCCCATGTTCTTCTATCCCCTGGAAAGCCTTCCTTACCAACCTTGAACTCCTGGAAGGCAGGGGCCAGACAGGTTCATCTCTGCCCTGGCACAGAGCAAGCCCCCAGTGCTGGCTGATGGATAAGGGGAATAAAAATTATTCCACCATAATAATAGCTGCTCACAGCAGCACTTATCAACAGCCCTATGGCCCAGGTGCTTCTATTAGCTCCACTGTGCAGGTGAGGAAACAGGCCTTGCCAAGCACCACAGTAGGAATTGCAACCCAGGCGAGTCAAGTCTGGCTGCAGAGCTTCAGAACTCAACCGCCACCCCTCACCACCCTCTCATGGGAGATGGGGCAGGGGCAGTTCCCACTAGAGATGCCCCCAGCTCCCCCCCAGGTCATCCTGTCACAGCTACATGGTCCCCTCCAGGCAGTCCCTTGCAAGTGACTTGCTCTTGTACCAAGGTCCCCGACATTCATTCACAAAGGCCCCACACTATGGCTGGCACAACCCCTTGTCCAACAGAGATGACTCTGGAAACATTGCTGCCCTCCTGAGTCCATGGGCTTTAGGGTCAAGAATATCTGACAGTGGAGTGGGGATGCCCACAGGTGCTGAGAGTGTGAGCTTAAGGACAGAGGTGCCCTACTTCCCCCTTAGCCCAGCCTGGAGAGAGACTGTGGGGTGACCTGTGGGCTGTGTGGGGGAGGGATGGCAGGAAGGCGTCCTGGACAGGACACTCGGGCACCCCCACTCTTGTTTCACCCTGGCCAGGGTCCTGAGAAAGGGCATCACAGCTTCCAGGAAAGAGGCTTCTCTGTTCCCCCATCAGGCCTGGGGCCCCTGGGGCCACAGGCAGGACCTGTGTGCAACCAAGCCCTGTCTCTTCCCTCTCACAGCCCCGGGCCGTGTACTGTAAGGATGTGCTGGACATCGAGCAGTTCTCCACTGTGAAGGGCGTCAACCTGGACCACACAGATGACGACTTCTACTCCAAGTTCTCCACAGGCTCCGTGTCCATCCCATGGCAAAACGAGGTGGGCAGGGCCCCTGGTCACCTGCTTTGCCCTGAGAGGCACAGAACAGTCAGCAGCTGCTAAAACAGGGTGATGAGGACAGCAGAATAGCTACAGACTCAGGGTGGACCTTAATGGCCTGGTTGAGACCAGAGTGGCCCAGGAGGGAAAAGGAGGTGAGACAGAGACTCCCTTAGAGGTAACTCCTGAGAAGTTTGGCTGGGAAAGGAAGATAGGATGGGCGGGTGACACAGGGCCAAGAGGTTGACTTGGGAGAGGTTAGAGCTTCTTGAGACAAGACGGGGAGCTTGGGGTGAAGGAGACAGTGAGATGTGAGTCTGGTGGCAGGAAGATAAGTGCACCCTCAGGCAAGTGCCGTTTTCCAAATGAGGCAGTGCAAGGCAAGGCCTTCAGCGTCCAGGTGGTCAGTGGCAGGCTGGGGCTGCGCCTTCCGCGGGGATCCACTGAGCAGGATGGGGGGTGTGGTTCACGGGAGGAGGAGACTGGGGAGGGTGGACCCCAGAGGCGGGGCCATGGGGCTCCCTGTCCTGGCCAGATGACAGACGTGTTTCTGCACGGCCTTCCCAGATGATAGAGACAGAATCCTTCAAGGAGCTGAATGTATTTGGACCTAATGGCACCCTCTCGCCGGACCTGAACAGGAGTCACCCCCCAGAACCACCCAAGAAAGGGCTGCTACAGAGGATCTTTAAACGTCAGGTGAGAAACCGCACTTGGAACCCAGCCACCCCACGGGCAGCAGGAAGGCCCTTGGCAGAGACCAGGGCTGCAGAATTCACTTCCTCCAGGGGCTCGTAGCAGCCTGGAAGGAACAGCCAACATGTCCAAAGGCCCCTAACACCAGTGTGGCTGATGAGGTCCCCTGGGTAGAAGCAGCAGGCAGGCACAGCCCAAAGCTTACCGCCACAGGGATTCTCGGCCTTGCCACCATTACTCCATCATTGGGTGGCAGGGATCGGGGTGTCCTTGCATTGCAGGTTCCTGGGCTGCATCTCTGGCCTCCACTCACCAGATAGAGTAGCATACCTCATCCCCCTGTTGTGACAGTCTAAAATGTCTCTAGACATTGCCAAATGTCCCTCATGGGGCACAGTCACCCCTGGTTGAGAGCCACTGCCCTGTAGGACCCTCATAAAGACAGCCATTATATAGACAAAGATTTTATATCACAGGCTCAGCGTCTGGAGCTCAGTGAATAGAGCACCTGTCACATAACACTGGGGCTAGCAGGTTCGAACCCAGCCTGGGCCTGCCAAACAATTATAACAAAAACCAAAAAACGAAATAGCCGGGTGTTATGGCAGGCACCTGTATTCCCAGCTACTTAAGAGGCTAAGGCAAGAGAATTGCTTAAGCCCAAGAGTTTGAGGTTGCTGTGAGCTGTGACTCCATGGCATTCTACCGAGGGTGACATAAATGAGACTCTGTCTCAAAAAAAAACAAACGAAAAAAAGATTTTATATCATAGAGAACAGGGAGTATGGGTGCTGGACAGGTGTCTACAGATTCCACAGAATCTCACAGCTCCTGGGATGCTCCAGTCATCAGTGCTATCCCCCTTTCCCCCCAACTGGCAGCCAGAGAAAACTTGGCCCTGAGAAATGATAATCATGCTGGCACCTGCTGCCAGGGTAAGGGTTGGTGTGAGCCAGATGGAATAAACGCCCCAGGAGGGTCTGGAGAGCCCTGGAGAGTGAGCCCACTGACCCCACCCCACTTCTCCACTACAAAGGATGCCACAGTAGCCCCCTGTTGACCAGCTGTTTACGGAGCTCCACTGCAGACCAGGAGCTTTTCAACAGCTTCTCCTATTTAATCTCCGCAGAACCCCGGGCTTTCACTCAATGGCTCATTCATTCGGCCAGTATGTACTGAGTGTGCCCACAGTGATGGGCTGTTGTCTGAGGCCTGGAGCGGCACCTCCACCCTGGGGCATGCCAGCAAAGTATGAGTACCAGCACTTGCTGTCACTGTCCCATTGCACAGATGAGGAAATTGAGGCTGAGAGAGGTGAAGGAGCTTGCCCAAGGTCACACATCTGGTGAAGGATCTGGGCATAACAGATCAGGAAAAGCATATCAGACACAGGGAGAGAAAATGCAGATTGAAGCCTCTGTGTTTACGGTTTTGTCTAAAAACTCCATGTACGTTTTCCATTCTCTTCCATAATATACTCATGTTTGTATAATATAAAAATACAATGTGTCAATGCATTGAGTAAAATTGAAGGTCCAGAAAGAATGACCTCTCCCTTCCCCTTCATGGCCGGGATCCTCAGAACCACATTGGGCCCTGGAAAGAGGCCTTGATGTAGATTCTCCTGAAGCTGGGTTCAAATCCAGCCCTGGTACTTACTGGTCAGGTGGTGACTTATCAACCTCCTCTCGGCCTTGGCGTGCCCACCTGAGACATTAGGATAGAAAAACCCACTGCCCAGAGTTGTGACGAGGACAGTGAGGTGGGGTAGGGGCCTTAGCATCATGCCTGGCACTGGCCCTACAAAGCCAATGCTCCTTGTCTCTCTCCTGCTCCTCCCTGCAACTTAAAGGGCCCTGCTGCCCAGGAACACCAAGGAACAAAGGGCAGTGAGAAGAGTCTCCAGGCTTCCCGAGGCCAGGCGCTTGCCAGAGCCTTTTGTAGTCCTGACCTTATTTCCTTCTCCCAACAACGCTGTGAAGAAGCTGCTCTTATTCCACATCGTAGGGGAGGAAACTAAGGGGTTAAGTGATGCGGGAGGTCACTCAGCGGAGAAGTAGAGTCCAGACTATCTCAGGCCTGTAGGCCTAGCCAACATGGTTCTCACAGGAGGGCTGCCTGCCCTGATTTGGGTTCTATTCCTTCTTACGTCTCCATCCCTTCCTCTCTCCCCCACCCTGACCCCAGCACCAGAACAATTCCAAGAGTTCGCCCAGCTCCAAGACCAGTTTTAATCACCACATAAATTCAAACCACGTCAGTTCTAACTCCACGGGCAGCAGCTAGTTTTGGCTCTGGCCTTGAGGTCCGCGGTGGAAGCAGCCCGGACCCTCCTGCTTAGAGGCGGAACCAGCGGAGCTTCTGCTCTGGCCGGGTGGCCAGGGCAGCCGTCCAGGAGCCGAGGAAGGAGGCCGTCCACCTGTCGACATAGAACCTCGAGGTTTCTCAAAGAAATTTCCACTCAGGTCTGTTTTCCGAGGTGGCTCCAGCCGGGGCGGACTGGATTACTGTTGTCAAACATTGCAATAGACATCCAATTGGATATGACAACTTGCACGTATTTTAATACCGTCCTAACTAGAACTGAATTTTGTCTTATTATTATTTTTAAGAAAAGTTTTGTAAATTTCTCTATTGTCTCAGTTTACATTTTGTATATTTGTATTTAAATGAAAGTCCGACTTTGAGGGTGTATATTTTCTCTGCAGCCACTGTCAAGCCATGTGTTTTAAGACATTTTAGGGGGGAGGGGTTTACAAAAAATAATGTGACTCAAGACTTCCAGAGCCTCAAATGAGAAAATGTTTTTATTAAATGTAGAAAATGATTCACGGTTCACCTTTAAAGGATTGGTTGTATTTACCTAAATCCATCTCTATAACCTTTTGCTCATGTCAGTATCACCATTCTGTTATCTTGTAACCACCTGAATTAAGTGCTCAAAACACACTTGGGACTCTCCCCACCCCCACCCGAGCCAGAAGGTCCTCTGTTGGGGCCCTGGCGTCACCTGGGGTGTGCCCTTCTCCTTGAGGGGTACACTTTGCCACAGTTGCTTCCGCCTCTGCCTCCTCTTCCTTCTGGAAGGCAACTGGGACTCATATGGATATTTGCAGCCCAGGGCGCTGGGCCTTTTTCTAAGCAGGTCCTGACCGCTAAGCCAGTAGTTCACAAGAGGCGTGTGTTTGGGTTTTTTTGTTTATGGACACATAGTGATCATAAAGGTCACTCATGGAGCCCTGATTGTCTCAAACCCTTAGGGCCCAAGGAAGCTCCAGGAAGGAAGAGTCAGGGAGTCCGGCCTGCATGGCCACCTTGCGCCTGTAGGGGGGTAGGGAGGAGGGCTCACCCAGGAATGCTCCTGAAGTGGTCACAGGGTCGAGAGTCCTTCACAGGCCCCACCACTTTGCTGGCCCACTTGGCCTGGGTGAAGTGGTCTCTCTAGGCAAACAGGATGCCCACGGGGCGCTGGGCCACCAAAGGAGCTCAAGGCCAACCCATCATCATTTCCTCCCTGGGAGAGCTGATGCAGAGGCGAGACAAAACTGGGCACCTTGAGACCGCTATAACGTGGCTGTCTAGCCCAGGGAGCTGCTGGCCACCCTCTGCCACCTCCATGAAGTGACAGGAGCGGATCTGCCTTCCCCTCCAGGACAGGGTGAGTGGTAGATCTTGCTACATTCCTGCCTGGCTGAGTCTCTGTCATCTAATTCTGCCTGGGAACTGGTCTCAGCCACTGGCAGCTGCCAGGGTCTCTACCAGTGTAGGCCCTGCACCACCTGCATTGGTTCCTCATATCAAATGCAGATTTCCAGGCTCCACTCCTAACCTACAGAAAGGGAACCTCTGGGAGCAGGTCCTAGGGACTGGAATCTTTAAAAAGCTCACCAGATCATTCTCATGACCCCAGAGTGGGAGAACCATTGTGTAGGCCATCAGTGGGGCTTCGGGCGTGACAGTCCAAACACATTTCTCTGGATGATGCAGGCAGCTTGTAGACAGGAGAGTGGTGAGCACGCCAGCTCCTTGTCCCAGTTTCTGTGCCCTGCCCCAAACTTTGCCCAGGGGTCCTGGAGCATGCTGCTATGATGAAGTCTGACCCTTGGGACAGATCCTTGAGGTCATTTAACAAACCCATGGGGAGGAGGAAATGATTTGGGGCTTCCTTCAAACGTTTTTTTTTTTTTTGAGAGACGGAGTCTCATTTTGTCACCCTCGGTAGAGTACCGTGGTGTCACAGCTCACAGCAACCTCCAGCTCCTGGGCTTAGGTGATTCTCTTGCCTCAGCCTCCCGAGTAGCTGGGACCACAGGCGCCTACCACAACACCTGGCTACTTTTCTGTTGCAGTTGGCTGGGGCCGGGTTCGAACTCACCACCCTCGGTATATGGGGCCAGCACCCTATTCACTGAGCCACAGGCACCGCCCCCTTCAAACCTTTTTAATATGCAGTATTATTTTCTTTGAGACCAGCCTTGTCTCTTGAGGCTGCTTCCGTTACCTTTCTAGGGCTGAAAACAAACACAGCCATATTCAGGTTATTCTGCTGAGGAAGTGGGACATTCTCTGAACAGTGTTTAAAGATCTTGCTGATCTTTCTTGATAAAAAGGAGGACGGTCCTCTTAGGACAGTCACCAGGCTGGGCCCCCCACCCAGCCTCTTGCCCAGTTTCCAGCAACTCAGTCCTTACGGATCAGTGTGAGATACTGTCTTTTCCTCTTATGCCTCAAAGCCAATGCACTGTCCATTTGCAGAAGAGAACCCCAAAGGAGCAAGAAAGAAAACCTAAGTCTAGCCGGCGGGTTCCTACATCACGAGCACTTCAGCAACGCTGACACAGGCGTGGACTCCTGTGATAACCTGAGTCTTCCTTCATGTTCACCGCCTGTCCCCCAGGTGCCTGCAGGAGACGAGGACAGAGTCATTGGCCTATTAAATCTTCTGTTCCTTTTGGCCCATCCATTCCTGTAGCAACAGAAGGGGAGTCTTCAGAACGGTGCCCGAAAATCAGCCCTTCTCCCCACCTTCTCCCACTCCAGCCTTGGTTCCTATAGCTGCATTTTTAAAGACATTTTAAAATTAAAAATAGACAACACTTTCTGCCCTCCATCTGTCTAGAAGAAGGCATATTTGGACAGCGAGCCTTTGCGCTCTTCCCAGAGGGGCCTCTCTTGCTCTTTCTCTCTGTACGTTCACTGACTGCACCTTCGAGGTGAGACATACAGTCTCTCAGAAGTGACTCTGCTGCTACTTTATAGGAGACCAGCTGCTGTCCCCAATGGACAGGGTGGCTCTGCCACAGTCACCATGAAAATGAGTGTTTCTCGAGCCCCTCAGGGCTCAACCCCAGGCTGTAGCCTGGAATATCAAGAAGGGCCAGTCCTCACTTTGTGGAGGGTGCATCCACGTCCCACATCAACTCATTCTTAGATCGTTCTTGGCTAGGAGCATCCCTTTTTAAACCTTGAGGCCTGAGGGCTGCTCTCTTATGTAGATACATCTTGAGTGGCCGCAGAAGGGTCCCTTGTGTCCTGAGGCATGTTGCTCATCTTGAAGAGGTGAGTAGTGGGAGGTCTTGCCTGCCACATACTTAGCAGAGTGGCCGTGGTTACATGCACACTAGTGGGCAGCCCGGAGGGACAGATGTTGACAGCGAGCTCTGGAGACTGCACACCTGGACACCGCCTTTGCACTGAAAGCACAAGTAGCATGTAGGTGCCTCCCCTCGAGCCCAGGTGAGCCTTGGGGACGCTGGGATTCTCCAGGCCTCTCCACGGAGCATGGTCCCTCTGTTGAAATCCTTCTCTCCCACACCTTGTACTTTCTTGAAAGGCTCAGGTCATCTGTTCCAGTTTCCCACGAAGACTTTCTCACTGAGCTGCTGATCTCACACTGGAGGGGGCATCTCGGGCCTTGACAAAGGGAATAGGGGCTTCTTGGATGACTAGAAATCTCTGCAAGGGAGAGGAATCACCTGAGTGATGCTCAGCTCTCCCTCGGGCTCCTCATGTGTGTGCATGTCCAGCTGAATGCTTGTCCCCTTCCGACCCAACCTCTTTAGAAAACCTCTTTCCCGTTTTCTAACCCGACGCTCCGAGATCAGATCATCTAACTTTCTAGCCTTTACTAGGGAAAGGTAGAAAGTATGAAATCTCTGTGCACTAGAAAGTGGCACAGCCGTGTGAGTTATGAACGGCAGAGAGCTTAAACCTTCCTCATCACAACAGACCACAGTGGGGACGCCTTGTCCCCTGTGCCACTTCTGCACCTGCCTTCACAACCAATCACTCAGATGCTGAAGCTCAGACCTGCCCGGGTCTGGGGTGTCTCATCTGGCCTAAATTTATAGGCTTGTCTCGGGGACAGTGATTTAAACCATTTGGAAAGCTGGCTCTCCCTAGGAGGGAAAAGCACTCCCCCCAAAGAAGCAGTTCGGTGTCCTTCTCCTGTCCACTGAGAAGTCATTTTTTTTAGTAGGCCCAAAGCAAGTGTTTCTATTAGAGGAGTTTAGCAGTTGTTGGTGTTGTTAAAACAATAATAATCATTCTAGCATCCAAAGGTTCCTATGTTTTTTAGGGAGACTTTAACAATGGTGAGTGGGAACAGCTCCCTGGGAGGCCATTCCTGAAGGCAGCGGCCTCTGTCCTCCTGCTGCTCCAACTCTGTACGTTCAGTCTAATGTCACAATGCTGCTGGATCTCAATTGAACCACTGTTGTTTTTTAAAGAGAAATAAATTCCTTAATGAAAATAGCGTTGCATTTCTTTGCTTTTGCTGAGCTGTTTCTTTGCGTGTGACAGTCACCCCTGAAATGTCTGCACCTGCCACTCTGCTCTTGGGATCAACCCTTTCCTCGGGCTGTTGCTTCAGCCCTACCGAAACCCGGCCCACACACCACCACCCGCTCAGCTGCCCCTATAGTCCAACTCCAGTGGGCAGGGCCTAAGGATAGCAGGCCATTAGCTTCTGATGTCAAACCCTGCCAATGATTCCAGAAGTCCTCCAGCCACTTGGCACCAAGTAGGAGTAGGGTGACGAGGGCCAAGGCAATGACAGTGCCGTGATGCCAGATGGGGCATCGCACCTCTCACTTGACCAGCTGATGGAGAAGAGAGGGGGCTCTGCACAGAGAGATTTTCTGGCTACTCAGCCTTCAGGGAGCCGGCCACATGCTGGACATGGGGTAGCCAGCAAGGCAGGGCAGTCCTCAGGCCTCAGAACTGACAGTCCCAATCTAGGACCCATGACCTCTTCCATCTGCTTGGCTTAGTTGTTAGAATGAGCGAGGCTTGGACCCTGATGACCCCTTCTTGACTGCATGACCTTGAGCAGGGCATGATTAGCCTCAGTGACTTCATCTGTAAAATGGGATAACATCTCCATGATGGGGCTGCAAGGGGATTCCATGAGAACACGGAGGACAAAGAAGTTCTGGCTGTCTCTTGATCTGATCCCTGAGCAAGCCCCCAGCCTGATGACAAACACCAACCCACACCCCAGCCCACCCCAGGAGCCACATTCATCCCCAGCAGGCCCTTGACCAGAGGAGGTCTGAGGATGGTTTCTGCCTACGTCCACAACTCCACAGAGGACAGGACATACAAGCCCAGAAGTGGGCTTCTTTCCAATGCAGAGGAAAGGTGGGGGAAGAATCTGCTTCCTGGGGTGCTCTCTTTGGAATTGGAGAGAAAGAGGAGAAGCCCGGGTTAGGGCTCAGCTGAGGAGCTAAGGGAACTGATGGCCAAGGATTTGCTGGTCCCGTGGGAGGACTCCAGGGGGTGGAGAAAAAGTAATACTCTGAGCCTCAGAATAAGGCATCCCGTCACAGGCAGGGAGTCCCTCCCCTCCACCTTGGGCCCCCAGCACATCTCTGGGACTTTTTTTCATTGCTCCAGAAAGTTCCAGCGCAGCCTCACAGGCAGACAGAAGCTGCTGTCCCTCTTAGAACTGAGGGACAAACTTCAGTCCCTCAGCCCTGACTCCCCAAGGCTCCCTCAGCTCCCCCCACACACACACTGCTCTGCCCAGCAGCTTCAGCCCCTTGCCAAGCAGACGGGGCAGCTGGGCTGGTAGAGGCCCCATCCCACACCTCTTCTGCCCCTTCCTTCCTCTCCACACCCACAACTATGGATTTTGTCAGGAGATAAATCTGGTCTTCCCCGGGAAGGCTAAAAGCAGGCACCAGGGCACCTCAGGCTGCTATCCCTCTGGAACAGGTTCTGCCACCGCTGAGGGACCAAGAAAGGGAAGAAGACGTGGACCCTGGGGACAGGCATTCAAGTCGTGGCTTGCCAAGCCTCCTGGTGCCACTTTGCCCAGGCCTGGGGCAGCTGTGGTGGGGCCCTGGCTCTGCTGCCGTGGAAGGAACAGCAGCAAGGAGGCCCCTTCAGCAGGTGTGAGGGGGTCCTGGAGCTTGTGCTCTAGGGCAGCAACTACCACCCGCAGATAAATGTGGAGGCTCAGAGGCCGAGGGCAGCACCTCACACTGTAAGGAGCTGACGCACCTGTGCATCTTGATAAACTAGATGCTGATCTTAGTGGGGGAGGCAGGTCCTGCATTCCTAACAAGCTCCCAGGTGAGGCTGCTGATCCATGGACTGCACCTTGGGGAGAAGCCTAGAGTGCTCCAAACTGCAATGTCAGGCCAGGGCTGCAGGCACACCAGTCCCAGTGTTCAGAGGCATGGAGCATTCGTTACCACTGGCGTTTGCCCTGCCCTTGAGGGCAAACTCTGCCACTCCCACCCCATAAGCAGCAGCAGCAGACTGGGAACTTGTGAGAGATGCAAATTCTCAACCCCTACCCCAGGCCTATTGAATCAGAGCTGGGGATGAGACCTGTTAACAGCCTCCCCATCCCCCCACCCCCAATGATCAGGGTGTTCACTCAAGCTTGAGGTCTACTGGCTCACAGATGCTTTCATCTCATTGAAATTTCAGGAGATTCCTCGGCAAAAAGGCTAAACGGTCTGCTCTCCACAGCTGTTCACAGGGTGAGGCTCTTACCTGGAGATGGGAGCAGGTGTGTGCAGTTGGTGACCACTGTCCTGAACACCAGGAAGGAGAGTACCACAGGGATCATATTGTCTTTGTTGTTGTTGAGACAGAGTCTCACTTAGTCGCCCTGGGGTTAAGTGATATGGCGTTATAGATCATGTCAACCTGAAACTCTTAGGCTCAAACAATCCTCTTACTTTAGCCTCCCGAGTAGCTGGAACAACAGGCCCCTTCCACAACACCTGGCTAGTTTTTTGAAGAGACAGGGTCTGGCTCAGGCTGGTGTCAAACTCCTGAGCTCAAGCAATCAGCCTGCCTCAGCCTCCCAGAATGCTAGGATTATAGGCATAAGCCACTGTGCCCAGCCTCATATATATATATGAAAAGATAAAAACTAAAAAAGAGGGGCCAGACACAGTGGGCCCCATAATCCTATCACTCTGGGAGACCGAGGCGGGTGGATTGCCCTGAACTCACAAGTTTGAGACCAGCCTGAGCAAGAGTGAGATCCCACCTCTAAAAGTGCCTGTGTGTTGTGGAGGGTGCCTGTAGTCCCAGCTACTTGGGAGGCTGAAGCAAGAAAATTGCTTGAGCCCAAAATTTGGAGGTTGCTGTGAGCTGGGATAGCACAGCACTCCCCTGAGGGTGACAAAGTAAGACTCTGTCTAAAAAAAAAAAAAAACTAAAAAGAAAAATATTACCTACAGGGAAAGAGAATAGAGAGAGACATCTCAGAATGTACCTTGTTTTGTAGACTTGACTTTGCAAGCAGGTGGCAAATAGAAAACAAATCAGGACTGAGTAAAGAGAGACCTATTGGAAGGGATTGTTTTGAGGGAAGAGGGGTGGGACAGAGACTGCGGCAAAGGGGAGAGCACTGCGACCACACGACCTGCAAGGGTCTCAAGAGTTAGGCCAAAAGGGACTGTCTTACAGAGGAGCACAGGAGGCTAAAAAAGACCAGGCGCAGGAAGTGGGATGAAAGGGTGGCAGGATGGGACAAGTGGGTTGAAGAATGCTCCACCTGAGGCCAGTCTCTGCCCTGAAGGGGCTGCCTGCTGTCTCAGGCTGAGAGTTGGCTGAAGTTCAAAATCTAGGAGGAAGCAGAGAAATTTAGCCTAAGTTTTGCTATAATAATAAGCATTTTGTTCCGCTAGATCAGGAGTCCTCAAACTGCAGCCCACGGGCCACATGAGGCGGTGTGTTCCCATTTTGTTTTTTTACTTCAAAATAAGATATGTGCAATGTGCATAGGAATTTGTTCATAGTTTGTTTTTTTTTAAACTATAGCCCAGCCTTCCAACGGTCTGAGGGACAGTGAATTGGCCCTCTGTTTAAAAAGTTTGAGGACGCCTGCATGGGTTCAGACCATTTAGCTAATTATTTATTATGAGGCCAAGAATGGGAATTTGGAGGGTCTGGACCTGGCCTTGTCAAAGATAAACAAGAGGGTACCTGTGTGCCTCATGGAAGCCATGTGGGGAAAGGTGCTTTTGATGCTAAGGTGTTTTTCCAGAACACTAAAGAGTGGGAGGAATTCCTTTAACCTTCACTGTTTGGCAAGGGCACTGGCCTCAGATAAAATTCAACATTGTCACATGTAAATGTTTTAGGTAATAGAAAACAGAACTAAAATATTTAAAGTAATTTCTAAAAAGCAAAAGACAAATACACACCCTGTTGGTGGCATAATCACACAGAGAACATTCCTGAGAGACTTTGAAGCACAGAAATGTGACTGTATGTCCCCATAGTAGAGTATGCCTTATAGGTAAAAGGAATTGCCAGAAAAAAATCTTAAACTGTTCTTGCTAAATATATCATTAGTAACTATTCTGCAACTATTAGTAACTATTAGTAATTATTCTGCAACTATTTTATATTTACAGGGAAAAATAAGGAATTATGTTAACATCATTAAGAGCAAAGATTTTTCAAAGTAAGGAAAAATTAAAAGTAATGTCAAAATAAAGCCTTTTGATCCAATAGAAAATAAGCTTTCTCTTCAAAAATATATGTCCCTGAGAAATAATGATCAATCTGGGGCCAGGAAATTCCCTGAGGCCCAGACTATGGCCTCCAAATACCATTTCCCACTAAAACTAACCAGGTGTCCTTAGAGAAATGGTTGGTCCCAGGGCTGGGGGAAATAATGTCCAAGATGAGCCTGAAACATCTTGTCTACCAGAAAACAAGGAAGCTGTCAAAGACTATTAGGTTGTGTCAAAAATACTAAGTAGCAACTTAACTACTATAGATTAAAACCCATCAAATATAGAGTTTGTAATAGTACTCAAAAAATATTTTTTAAAAAGATAAACTCCCTCTGTCACCTTTGGAAGATTCTAAAGAACTAACACATTATATTGAAAACTATTAATAGTAAATAATTGGAACAAATTGTGTCCCATTTATCATCCAAATAGTTGATGGCATTTATCCCAGAAATGCAAGGTTAGTT
This sequence comes from Loris lydekkerianus, assembly GCA_963574355.1. NCBI lineage: Eukaryota > Metazoa > Chordata > Mammalia > Primates > Lorisidae > Loris > Loris lydekkerianus. The sequence goes on from CAUYPK010001178.1 coordinate 97,655, forward strand.
TAACATTCTAAAATAGATCCATGTAATTTACCCCATTAACAGAACAAAGGAGAAAGATCATATGATCATCTCGATAGATGCAGAAAAAGCATTTATACACACACCAAAAAAAAAAACAAAAACCTCAACACCTATTTATAATAAAAACTTGGAAGATTAAGGATAGAAGGAAATTTCCTTAATTTGATAAAGTGATCTACAAAAAAAAAAAAAAGCTACTGCTAACATCATACTTACTAATCAAATTCTGAACTCATTCTCCCTAAAAGCAGGGAAAATGTAAGGACACTCACTCTCATCACCTCCATTCAACATTATGTTGGAAGTTTCAACCAATGACATAAGGCAAAGAATAAGTAAATAAAAATTTAAGACATAAAGATTGGGAGAGAAAAAGTTAAACTGTCTTTATTTAGAAATGACACAACCATGTACAAAAGAAACTCATAAGTTCTACCCCCCAAAAAACCAAAAAAGTCCCAAAACACTAAATCTGAAAAATAAATTCAGCAAGGTCTCAGAACACAAATATACAAAAATCAATTCTATATCTAGATGCTAGCAAGAAAACAACAATATTTATAAGAGCATCAAAAAAAAAATAACATACCTAAAGATAGTTCTAATGAAAAATTGAACTTTGAAATGGAACCTCCATGCCTACAGAATGGTGATGGTATATGATGCTCTTTTTTTAGCTTTCCTTTAAAAGTATGTACAGAACTACTTAAGGATGAGATATCATATCTGATGTTTGCTTCAAAATCATCAAGAAGTGACAGGCTGAGCTGGAGGAATAAGTGTGGGGGATATAAACAAAATAAGATTGGTCATAAACTGTTGACACAGGACGATGGTTAAGTTGGAGGTTTATGGGTTCATTATGCAGTTTTTTCTGCTTTTGTATATGTTTGAAATTTTCCACAATAAGGAGTTTTTTTAAAAAGAGTTTTGCTTGCAATATTGAAAATGGAGCCCAGCAGTCCAACTCCAAGTTCAGTGTGGTCCTTCCCACCCCAACCTTGGCCACAGAGGCCAAAGACAGCCTATGAGGGAAATGCCAGCCATCCCCCATGTTCATTCTGACAATTATTGTTCTTTAATGCACAAAAATCGCTAACTCATTTGGAGTGTTTAGGTACTATCTGCCAAGCATTGCTTCATATCTTATGTGAATTATCAAATTTAACTCTCTCAACTACCTGTTGAGAGTGGACATTCTTCCTATACCCATTTATAAATTAGGAAATGGAAGCTGCGGAAAGAAAGGAATTTGGCTGAGTTCCCTCAGCTACACATGTGCAGGAGCTGGGATTTGAATCTGAGCAGTTGGGCTCCAAAACCTTCACACTTACCCACTGGTCATACTGATTTATCAAAAAGAAATCATTGGCATTTCCCAGCCAAAGGCAATGACTTCAGAAAAGACAGAAATGGTCAGATAGAAAATGCCAGAACTTGAGGCTCATGAGGGCTTTGATGGTTGAGCCCTGCAGTCCTCACCCCCCAGGCCATGGGCCAGTAGGTGTGTGGCCTGTTAGGAACGAGGCTTTGCAGCAGGAGGTGAGCCGTGGACAGGCCAGTGACGCTCTACAGCCAGTCCGTCAGATCAGCAGTGGCATTAGACTCTCAAAGGAGCTCAAACTCTACTGCAAACTGTGCGTGGAAGGGATCTAGGCGCGCTCTTTACGAGAAGCTAATGCCGTCCCTAGCCCCTATCTGTGGAAAAACTGTCTTCCATGAAAACAGCTGCTGGTTGGGGACCAGTGGTCTAGCCCAATAGTGCCACTTAGTAGAAAAACTGAAACCCACTTCCAATTTGAGGACATGCTTGCTTACCGGGCAGTGGGCTTGGCACATGAGAGACATGTAATCCTCCCTCCGTTAGCCTCCCTTCTCCTCCCTCCCCCAACAACAACAGAAACGATCAAGTCCACAAGGCCGAGCCAGAAATCCTGGTTTTGGGGTTGTGCTAATTGCTGAGTGTTGGAACGGAGTTGTTCCCAGTGTTGTCATCCAAGTCCTGCTAAGGTGTACATGCATTCGAAGACTCATCTTGACAAATGCTAGTACTCAGTGAAGATGGTGGCCACCAGATATCCCTGGGCCCAGCGCCCTGATGCTGCTGGGACACAGACCAGGATGTGCCCGTCCCAGTCCTCTGCCCGCAGCCTCCTGGGCTGCTATACACCAAGCAGCAGACGCAGATCACTGGGGCACCTTTGGGGGGGGCCTGGCTTGTCTGGGCACTGATTGCTCCAGAGCAACCCCAAACCCCTACTCTTTCTCCTCCTCTACCTGTTTGTATTGTAGAAGCATCTAGAAGAAAAGTGATAACAGATAGAGACAAAGAATAACATTAACAGCTATTATTGAGCACCTAGCAGTAGACTGAGCTCACTCAACCCAGGCCTCTTGGGGAAGTGATATTATTATCATTCCCATTTTACAGATAAAGCAAGTAGCAGGGTCTGGATCAAATCTGGTCTCTCTGATACATCAAAGCCCATGTTTTCCACCCAGCAAAACAGCTTTAGCATGTGGAATCCGGCTGTCAGATACTTACAACATCCTTGGGGTGGCGGGTGGTGTCTGAGAGGGTAAATTCATTTTTTTTTTTTTTTTTTTTTTTGACTTCCATAGAAAAGCACCATAGACGTGGGGTCACACAACAGAAATTTACTTTCTCCAAGTTCTGGAGACTACAAGTCCAAGATCAAGAGGGAAGCAGAGATGCAGAAGGCAGCAGCTCTGCAACCCTGGGTGCTGAAAGCTTGCTGGGCAGGAAGGGGCTGCAGAGCCTTGGCTGGTGGGCACTGGAGTCCAGGGAGGGTATCCTTCCAGAAGAAGGACCTTCCAGGTGCAAGCCCAGGTGGGGGAGGGGGAGGACCCAGAGCAAGGCAGACATGGGTTGGGAGGAGGAGGAAGGGCCTTCCTTGTCCCAGACCTGTCTCTGTCTCCTTCTAATTCATGCTCAAAAAGTCAGTTAGAGAGAGTTTTGGGTTTTTTGTTGTTCTTTTTTTTTTTTTTTCTTTTTTTTTTTTTTTGAGACAGAGTCTCAGTATGTCACCCTCAGTAGAGTGCTATGGCATCACAGCTCACAGCAACCTCAAACTCTTGGTCTTAAGCGATTCTCTTGCCTCAGCCTCCCAAGTAGCTGGGACTACAGGTGCCTGCCACAATGCCCAGCTATTTTTTTGTTGCAGTTGTCATTGCTATTTAGCTGGCCCAGGCAGGGTTTGAACCTACCAGCCTGGGTGTATGTGGCTGGCACCCTACCCACTGAGTTATGGGCACCATGCAGAGAGTTTTTTTATCTTAGTTAAAACTTACTTCTCTAATGGGCTTATAGGGGAGGAGTAAAGTTGTTTTTCCCTCTGCCCTCCTGGGTTCTCCAGCTAGTCTCTATAAATTAGACTGACAAAAAATGGACCTAGATGAAAAAACAGACATGTATCACTTGGACATTGTACTGAAGGACCTCACAGAACCTCCCCCAAACAGAGCTTCCTGGTGAAATAAGTGTTGTGAATTAAAGCTCCTTGGAGATCAGCAGAGTTACAAGAGACTTTCCCCATCTGTATAAAGACCTGACAGACCCACAAAGGGGAAGAATTGTTTTTCCTCCTTCTCCCACTCTCTCCCCACCACGTTCTCTCAATCCTCCACCTCTCCCAGAACACAGGCTACCTTCCCTTATTTGCTTAAACTGCAGCTACCAAAGAGGAAAACAGTCACCTCTGCTCCCTCCCCTGAATTTTCATTAACTGAACTCATATCACAGGAATTCCTTTCACGAACCTGGACAGACTTTTGTTACAAAATTGCCGTTCTTTGGGCCCAGCAGACTGCCCCAGCCCATTGTATGTTCTTCAAGCACATTAAATCCCCTTACGAATCATTTATTATCCCCCTAAAATCACCCACACTTCCCCATCTACCTTTCCCCTAAGAAGTAAAGTATAGACCCAGCTGTACCCACTGGGATTCCGGGCAAGCACTCTGTGATTCTGTTCACATTAGTAAATTCACCTGCCTTTTCTCCATCCAATTAATCCGCCTCTTCATGAGTTGATTTCTCAGCAAACCTTCCGGGGCGAAGGGGAAGCTCTCCCTGTGCCCGGCAGCACGTCCGTCCGCCTGAGCACACTCAGAGGCAGATGAATGACTTAAGCGGGTAGTTAGTACTTAGCTTTGTGAAGCACCTTAACGAAAGAATAATACAGTCTTAGAGGAAAGACAAGACAGAGGAGAAGGACTTCCGAGTTTCTAGGGCGGCAAGTGTGGGATGGCAAATCTATGGGGAAGCTAATGAGGATGTGGGCCGCTCAGTAAAGGGTGCTACGGAGGCGCTGAGCCCTCTCCCAGCTGGGAAGGGTCTCACTTTGCCTCTGCCGACTAACTTCTGTCCTTCCTGGTAGAGAGGGGAGGGTGACACTTGTACAAATGTATGTCCTGATTTTAGGCTTAGGCAGAGGGGGGAGGGCCGAGAGCTTGTCCTGTATCTGCTTCTTCTCAATTGTCTTTAGCTCAAAATAATCCCCTGTAGCCATCGGGGTCTTACCCGTGGGAGGACAAGCTGGATCTGAAAACAGAAGGGGGGGCGTGCACCAGGGAGTGCAGGCACGGAAGGACTGTCCCCTGGGGTCCCCAGGAGGAAGGCAGCCTGCTGACACCTCCATTTTAGCCCCGTGAGACCAGCATCAGACTTCTGACCCCCAGAAGTACGAGATACGTGCTATTTCAAGTCTGTGGTATTTGTTACTGCAGCCTCAGGAAACCACAGAGGGAGAGACTGTGTCTTGTTCTCGGTAACCCCAGACAATAGCACCGGGGTCAAAGAATAAACACGGGGGTGGGCATGGTAGTTGTCCTACAGGCCATCTTTGGCTTCTGTGGCACCAGTATCAATCCCTATGCCGGACTTTTCCTGATGGACCAGTCCTCCAGGACAGCTGCAGGAGGCATCAGCATGGCTGGGTCACCAGGCTCTGTCAAGGATAAGACTTCCACTTGGCTGGAGGGCGCCAGCAGAGCACGGTCACCTGTACCATGTCCTGGGGGTATGTGGCCAAGGTGGCTCCTTGGGCCTCTCAAGGGTTCCCATGCTGGGTCTCTGAGCTCCAAGGAGAGCTGCCAGCTGTGCTGAAATAGTCCGTCACACTCCAGGCAAGAGAATCACAGTTGGTGGCTTCACAACTCCTTGTGTGCAGAGTAGCTCCAGGGCTCCTGGGCCAGCACTGGGCAAATTTCCTTTTTCTAAGTGCCTGGGGATTTGGGCCCCTGCTCAGAGCCCAAGAAGTCCTTCCTGTGGCATCTTAGGAGGGAGGCAGAGGAGACAACCTCAAGCAGTGCCCAGAGCACTTAACGACAGTTCAAATTCTCAGGTTCTACCCCAGGGAGCTCAAGGGAGCCCAGAACTGACCACCAGCAGGGGCTTGGTTGAAACTTCTGTGCTGAGCACCATTCACCTGGGATCTTTGAGGACAGTTAGAGATGAATGACAGGAGTCCAGCTGTGACCAGGGGCTACTTGGCTGAGAGGGAGGGGGTCCTTTTTTTGTGATTAGGAGGTAGTTTTGTCTTCGTTTTCTGGCGTGTTCTTTGGAAGACGTGGGTGACCATCCTCCTGCTGTTGAGATCTCTGTCAGGCACAGTTGCTGCCTGCCCTGTGGTTGTCGCAGAATGGTTCCGTCCTCACCAGAATCTCTTCACTGCAAGTGTAACTAGTGTAAGAAAAGGGAATGTACCAAAGAAGCAGAGTTCAAGGGCAGGAAGTGACTTCTCCAGGTTGGTGAGAACCAACCCAGCACCTTTTTCTCTGTCTCTCTTGAGCTTCTCCTTGGTCCTGTGTCTGGGGACAGACTTTCTCTGCTTCTCTGCACCCATGACTCTGCACCCACAATGGCCCCACCTCCCACTTCCCCACCAGCTCCCAAGTTCACATCCTCTGGCCCCACTCAGAAGGGGCCCTCCTGATGGAGTCAGCCTCAACCAGTAGAGCAGCCACATCTCTGAAGAGCCAGAGGGCTGAGCACAGATGGGACAGCAGCAAGAGACTTTTGGGGAGTGAGGAGGGAGCCCCCTGCTCACCCCAGAAGGGGCAGGCAGGAGAGCGGTACATGCCTTACACGGCGCCAGCCCCTCTGCACACACATTCAGGCAGGGAGGGCAGCCAGCACACCCGTCTCAGAGCTGAGACAAGGTCCCAAGGCCACCAGCTTGTGCATGGCAGAGGTCACTGCTGGTCTACCAGCCCAGTCCTAGAATGGAGTGAGAGAGAAGGATAGCAGAGAGAGGGAGGAAGGGTCGAGGAACAGGCAGGGGGAGGGGGAGAGCACAGGGTGTGCTTCAAGGTCCCAAAGCCAGGTACTCAACCCTGCTGCTCATGACAGTCACCTGCAGAATTTTTAGAACTATGGTGGTTGGCACCGCTGGAGACCTCTCGAATCAGAATGCCCAGGGGTGGGGCCCTGATGTGGGCCCCAGCATCTCTGGCTACAAACTGGGGAGAGAAACACCCCCCACCTTGTAAGGTGGTCCTGAGGGTTTAACAAAGTGACCTGGGAGGAACCATTCATCCAGGGCCCTGACACAGTCAGAGCCCAAGAAATGCTGGCTGTGCTCCCGGAATCACAGAAACTGGGCGGATTACCCCATTGTACAGATGAGCACATGGGTTTGGTAATTCACCCAAGGCCACATGGGGGAAGTGGCAGGGCCAGGTGTGACCCAGGGCCATCTGGCTGCAGGGTGCGACAGAGCGGAGCCTCAGTGCTGTGGCCTCTTGCACTCAGCTGTGGGACCCCCTGACTGGCTCTCCCTACCTATCTTTGACATTGGCCAGAGGAGGCTTTGTGGCCCTGACCTCACTGCCCTCGTGGGCTCTTTGCCTGGTGAGTCATCTCTCCTGGTGACTTCCCTCAGGGCCGGGAGGTTAAAGGCTCATGTGGCTGCAAGAGAGGCAGGACCCTGTGTTGATCCCAAACCAGGAGCTTAAACAGGACTCCAGCCTCGCCCACCTGACCGCCCCCTACATCAGCTCTCCAACCCGCTCTGAATGTGGGCTTCTCCACCTGTGACCACTGCCCCCTTGCCCTGGCCTCACCTCAACGCTGAGCTGCATCCCGGGGCTGCACCAACCCCGGCCTGCTGTCACCTCCTGACTGCTCACAGCCTCTCCAGCACTGGTTTGGTAATTCACCCAAGGCCACGTGGAGGAAGTGACAGGGCCAGGTCTGACCCAGGCTCCACCTTGAAGCCTCTGCTCCTGTGACCTGTGGCTTGATAACCAGGGTCTCCACAGGCCCCAGTTCAAATTCTGGAGAGAGAGATCTGGGAGAATGAATGTTGCTGGCACATAGAAATCCTGTTTGGGCAGAAACTTGCCTCAAGGTTATCTCATAGCTATGGCCCTTGGGTGCCCATCCACAGCCCACTCCCTGATGCCCTACAGTGGTATAAGAAGGTGTGGAAAGTCACATGGTCCCAAGTGTCGTTGCCCAGGGCTGTCCCCTCCAGTGTGGCTGTGGGCAAATTCCTGACCCTGGCACCTTCCTATTTGTTCCACCTGGTTCTCCCATAAGTCCCATCAGCTGTCTTGAGGCCAGCAGTGTAGATGTACAGTAGCCACCAAAAAGCATTGGGGACCCATGGGGCCTCTGGTATTAAGCTTATTTTCATTTTTTTGATCATTATTATTTGTAAATGTTTTGTTAATGTAACATATGCCAATATAACATAGATCAAAGAGGAATGAAGTTCCCAAATGATGTTTCCTGGCCTGCCAGCCCCACCCTACAGACCTACCAGCCTCTCGATTTCAGGCTTCTGGCCTCCAGAACCGTAAGAGAATCAATGTGTGTTGGGTTAAGCCTCTAAGTTTGTGGTAATTTGTCATAGCAGCCATGGGAAACTAATACAACATCCCTTTTAAAAAAGGAAAAGAAAAGAATTTATTTTATGAGCTTACCAATTTATAAGTCCTCATGTTTCCCTTATTTATTTCTCTTTGGGCTTTGTGGGTTGTCAGTAAAGTTCCATTTGAAACCCCTGCCAGCATCCTTTCGGCCAAGGGAAACACAGAAGCGGGAGCCCGCTTTGCCCACGCTTAGCGGAGAGAAGAAAGGCCAGGCCCAGTGTGGCGGGCAAAGCGGGAAGCCTTTCGCCGAGACCACCGGGCAGGACCAGGCTCCACAACCTACTGGCTCCATGACCTTGGGCAAGTTACTCACATTCCCTAAAACGAAATCTCCTCGTCTGTAAAATTAATTCAACATTCATGCTACCAACAGTTTGTTAAGCATTTACTGTGTGCCAGGTACTGTTTCTGGCCCTGGAGAAACAGCCATACCGATGTCCATGTTCTGTGGCATTTATATTATAGAGAAGGTGATAGGAAATAAAATAAACAAGACATGTAAATAAAGTACATTTGTCAAAAATGCCAAGGACGAAACAATAAAGTGGGGGACAGACGTCCTTCAGAGGGTGAATGGGTCAGTGAGCCTCGGTCCCTCTTCAGAGCACTGCTGTCCTCCTAACAGTACAAGGAGCAGACGCTTGACACACACCACAGCTTGGACGGGTCTCAAGAGAATTCAGCTGAGTGAAAATAGCCTCAAAAGGTCACATACCCTATGATTCCATTTATATGAAATCCTCAGAAGGTCAAAATTGTAAAGATAGGGAACAAATTAGAGTTTGCCAGGGATGGGGGATGGAGTGCGGGAGGGGTGGTGGGGATTCTGAAGGGAGGGTGAGCAAGACCTTTGTGGTGACAGAACAGTGCCATGCCAGTACCTTGATGGCAACACGGTTACACAACTACTTGCACAGGAAAATGGCAGAAAGAGGCAGGGGAGGTGGGGGCACGGTGGCTCATGCCTGTAATCCTAGCACTCTGGGAGGCCAATGCGGATGGCTTGCTTAACAGGAGTTCAAGGCCAGACTGCCCAAGAGTGAGACCCCATCTCTACTAAAAAAATAGAAAAATTATGGGTGGCACCTGTGGCTCAGTAGGTAGGGCACCAGCCCCATATACCCAGAGTAGTGAGTTCAAACCCAGCCCCAGCCAAACTGCAACAACAAAAAAATAGCCAGGCGTGTGGTGGGCAACTGTAGTTCAGCTACTCGGGAGGCTGAAGCAAGAGAATCACCTAAGCCCAGGAGTTGGAGGTTACTGTGAGTTGTGTAACGCCACGGCACTCTTCCGAGGGTGATAAAGTGAGACTCTGTCCCCACCAAAAAAAAAAAAAAGAAAAGAAAGAAAGAAAAAGAAAAATTAGCCAGATTAAATGGTACACGCCTGTAGTCCCAACTAGTGGGGAGGCTGAGGCAAGAGGATTGCTCAAGACTAAGAGTTTGAGGTTGCTGTGAGCTATGATGCCACAGCACTCTACCTAGAGTGATAGAATGAGACTCTGTATCAAAAAGGCATAAAAATACATTGGCATAAATGTAGGGCATGGTGGCTCACACTTATAATCCTAGCACTCTGGGAGGCTAAGGCAGGTGGATCACTTGAGCTCAGGAGTTTGAAACCAGCCCGAGCAAGAGCGAGACCTTGTCTCTAGTAAAAATAGAAAAACGAGCTGGGCATTGTGGTGGGCATTGGTAGTCCCAGATACTCATCAGGCTGAGGCAAGAGGATAACTTGAGCCCAAGAGTATGAGGTTGCTGTGACCTATGATGCCAAGGCACTCTACTCATACTGATAGAGTGAAACTCTGTCTTAAAATAACAAACAAAAAAGAAAAACACAAATAAACAAAAAACAGAAAAATGACGTAAAACTACACACATATCTTTAGTCTGACACTTGAACCAGTGTCAAACGTCCTGGCTTCAATTTTGTAGGGAAACAAAATTGGACCACTCTGTACTCTGTACAAATTGCTGTGAATTTATTATTATTTAAAAATAATTTATTATTTTAAATATTTTAAATAATTTAAATTAAATTATTTAAATTTAATCATTTAATTTAATTTAAATAAATTAAATTATTAAAATATTTAAAATAAATTATTAAAAATAATTTATTATTATTTAAAATATTATTATTATTTCAAAATTCAAAGTTTAAAAAATATATACATAAGGAAATATAGGTCAATCCAGGCAAGAAGGACAGGGACCGTGTGGCAGGAGGTGTTGACATTTTGGACAATGGATAACAATATGTTTCTGCCTCAGAGGACAGGAGAGCAGTTTAAATGAACTATGGACCTGGAGTTTTATTCATACTCAGTCAACACTATTTATGATTCTCTTTATTGGCGAATTCAGTGTTTTATTTTAAGTAACTCCATTCTTTTTGTGTTTGGGGGAGTAGAATTTTTGTGTGTGTAACAATAGTACTGTTTTTTATAGGTTTTGTTTTTTTTTTAAGTCCATAACTTTTGGAGACACATATTGAAATATCTGCAGAGGATACACTATGAGGTCTGGGATTTCAGAATAAAACTAAAGATGGAGAAGTTATTGGGTATGGTTGGGCAACATGGATGATGGTTTAGCCCTGGGCTAGGCTCAGCTGGGCTAGGCTACAAAGGTGGTGTTTGATTTATGTGCCAACTTGACTAGGCTAAGAGATGCCCAGATAGCTAGCAAAGCAGTATTGCTGGGTGTGTCTGTCAAGGTGTTTCTGGAAGAGATTAGCATTTGAATTGGTAGGCTGAGTAAAAAGATCCATCCTCACCAGCATGGGTGTGCATCCTCCAATCTGTTGAGGGCCAGGAGAACAAAAAGACAGAGGAGCAGCCAATTTGCCTTCTCCATTTGAGCAGGGAGGTCCATCTTCTTCTGCCCTCAAGCATGGACTGTCCTGGACCTCAGGCCACCAGTGCTCCTGGTCTGCAGCTTGCAGACCTAATTCAGAGTAATGCTCTTTCTGTGTGTCTACTTAAATCCTGTTGGTTCTGTTTCTCTGGAGAACCTGACTAATGCAGTCGTGGTGCCCCCCTGGATTCTGTCACTGGGACACAGCAACCACACTCTCCAGATGGACTCCAAGCCTGGCAGGGGGCCATTTCTCCTGCAGGTCAGCAAGGTCAGAGTCACCCTCATCCCATCAGCTCTTAGTGCTGAAGGGGAGGAGACGTTGTGTCTTCCCAACCTGGGGTACCTGCATCTTCATGGGCAGGAGGGTGTTGTAGGAGTTGATCTGTTTGGGCATCATTAGGATCATTGTTCTTATTTTACAAAGGGGACACAGAAGTTTAAGAAGGTGAAGTCATAGCGCCCAAGTCATACAACCAGTGAGTGACAGAACCAGGACTCCCTGGCTCCACTGATTCCGTAGGCCTCCCCGGCGTCCCAATGGAAACGGATGCCTCAGTCAATTAGTAACGTCTGCAAGGCGCCAGGGAGGGAGTGGTGGCTGTGAATTTGCTTGTAGTGGCTTTGAGGACTGCTCAGCCCTTTCTATCATTTCAGAATTCTAAATGCTGACCGTCTATTCATTCATTCACCACCTATTGTCTGAGGAACTACTGAGTGAGAGGTTCTGGACTTCGGCAGGGCCTGCAAGGAACTTACTGTTCAGGAGGGAAGAAAAGACCCATGCCCAGAGAAAATGTACCAGACTGCACGTGAACATGGACAGGAGATAGACATTAACCTCACCCACCACTCACAGCCCTGCAGTGGGGTCACTCGGGAAGAGCTGCGTTTTCCAGCAATACGACACATTCTCAACATTCAGTCTAAACAGTGAAGGCCTAGGTTTTGTCCATTTCTTCTTGAAAGGAGCTAAGTCCAGTTCTTCGGGCTTCTTCCATTGTTTCCAGGTTGCGTACCACACGTCACTAATTGCTGCGGCTTTGGACCCAGAGAGACCTGGGATGGAATCCTGGCCCTGCCACTTGCCAGCTGTGACGATGGGCAAGGTATTGAGGTGTGAGTCTGTGTCCTTGTCTGCTAACCGGAGTTCCCTGATGTGACAAACATAAAGCTCTGAGTGCCTGTGTGACAAGGGGCCTCGACCCCAAGTAGAAGCTGTTTTTGTGCAGAGTGGAGCCCCCAGTTCTCCAAGAGGAGTTGGGGTGTGACAGGGACAGTGGGGTTGGCCCCTGAGAGACAGGAGAGAGGGGGCCACCCTGGCTACCTTCTCTTCCCTTTGCTGGTGATCAAGTGTCTACCACTGCCTTGGCTATTTAAAAACCCAATCCCTGTCTCAGCCTGCCCCACCTGATCTTGACCCCCTCGGGTAGGACTCTGAACCTCGACATCCCCAGTGGGAACGCAACTGGGTTATGGCAGGAGCCCAGGAGCTGTGTCCCTGCTGTGGCAGCTGATAAGCCCCTGAGCCCTGAGGGAGATGCTCACACAGCCCCTGACTTAGAGGGGCTGGCAGGGCCTAGAGGGCGTCCCCCATCCCAGTGAGAGGACTGGTGGCAGCAGAAGAGAAACACCACCCACAGCCAGGTTGGCTTCCTCCAGGGGAGCACCAGTGGGGCGCTTTGGGTGAGGGGGTGGACATGGCTGGTCTGGAGGGACCCGAACATCCCAGAGCCCCTTAAGGCCCTTCACCCCTCCCACGGCCTCCAGGGCAACATGGGGCGGGCAGGAGGAGTCTAAGTTTCTCCTGCTGTGGCTGCTGTTCTTCCTCCAAACTGCTCTAGCCCTCAGGGGCCTTTTGGGGTCAGCTAGCCCTAGGGGCCCTGCCACCTCCTGAGGCAAGTCCTGGGGGACATGCACAGAGGGGCTGCAGGAGGAGCAGGGCCAGGCTGACATCCCCTGGCTCTTGTCTCTCTGCAGCCTTCTCCCAGACAGGGCCTGTGTCTCTGTCCTGTCACAGACGCTCCTGCCCCACTTCCCTTCAGCCCTCTCCCTCAGCACAGGCGCCTTCTCTCTGAGGAGAAGTCCACTCCCCAAGTGCCAAGCCCCAACCCTCTGAGCTTTCGGGAAGTAGAATCTGGGGACTGGAGGCCAGGCGCTCAGAATTCATGAGGTACAGCTGTCCCGTGGAGGCCGCAGCCCCAAGAGCCGAGGCTGTGACGACCCTGTCCGCACTTGGTCATTTAACTTGTTTGTTTCTAATGCATCCCACATGGGACAACAGATACCCACAGTCCTCCCCCCCCTCCCCCAGGGGCCCTCCTTCCGAGGAACTCTGTCATCCAAGAGCTTCTTTGTCTCAAGCAGAACAGGGAAAGGGCGAGAGGTTTGGTCTCAGCCCACGGGATCTGGGGGCAGCTAATGGGTCTTTCTGGGAGATTTTTCCCCACAGCCTGTCCAGCCCGCCTCAGTTTGGAGTTGACTACGTTTGGCACATGCTGGGCTAGAACGGCTCCATGAGGACGGGCTTGTCAGGTGTGCTCAGGAGACCTCCCCATGTGTAGAAGCTTATTTGTCATCTGGATGTCTACTGGTACTGGGAACAAAGGATGGTTGTGGGCAGGACACATTGCCTGGCGCTGGCCTGCATGCCCCGGCTGGAGACACAACTGGCTTCAGATCATGATCAGGCCATGTTCACTGCCACAGTGACACCTGGCTCTGCAGACCAGTGCCCCATGCCTCTCAGCAGCTGGCCAAGACTGGCTCAGCTCACTGCACTCTCCAGTGCTGCAGCTGTCTAGGCCCCGTTGTAACTGGAAGTAGGTTGGCACAGAGCTATCCAAGAGCTCCCAGCCAACTCCATCACCATTTAGCTTTTTATCCTAAAACCTTCTTGTGCAGCTCCCCAAAGGGAGCCCAAACCAGCAACAACAGAAAGGAAAAACCAACAATAAAGGTCCGGTGGACTCGCTGGGCATTATGCCAGGTCTTATGGATTCAGAGGTCCCTTGGCATAGCACAACCCATCCTCAGCCTGTGCCAAGGACCGAGCATCGTTAGCTTTCTGAGTTACTGGTCCAGCTACAAAGACTGACGTCTTCCCTTCTGTGGTGGCCTAGGACTCATGGGAGGCTCCAAAAACAAGAGGGTTTGAGGTTGGGAAGTGTAGTTCAGAGGTTTTGTTCATGTTTTTGTAAATGATTCACAAGTATTACCTGAGTGAATGGGGAGAGCTTAGATGATTTAGACACAAGGCAGCAAGATATTGGGACAGTGGCTGGCTCAGGCAGCGGCCAGGGTCTTCAGAAAAGGCTTTGTCCCCCTTTGCAGATGGCCGTGAAGTCAGCTGTTGGGGCCACGCCCAGAGCACTGGGACAGATGGTTAGTGACATTACACTGCTTTGACTCATCATCTGAAGAGGCTCTAAGAAGTTCAAGAAGAGACCAAAATGTTTAGTCTTTTTATTCCCTAAATAAGAATTGATTTGAGCCTTCTCTCTCTCCTTCTGTCTTCTTAATAGATGTGTCTCTATTCTGGTTTTTGTCCATTGCCCCGCTCTGAGCTCACAATCTGTCCAGGTTGCCTGTTGCTCAAGGGGGAATCTGTTTCTTTGAATGAACCCTCTTGTTTAGTTCTAGAAATTAAACACATATCAGAGACCAGAATTCAGGGCTCTTCCCTGGGAATGCCAGTGGTGGGCTGGTAAATGTTGGACAGAAGACTCTTATGGGAGGAGGCGAAAAGACCTGATTGGCAGCATTTGCTGATTTCTATGGTATAACTATTCCCATCAGGGCTGATTGTGCACTACCAAAAAGTGTCATTAGGTACCGAGTGTGGAGATGCAATGGCCTGCCTGGCTGGACACAGCACAGCACAGGTGAGACCATTCAGGGACCGTACAAAGGGTTCCTGGGCTGGAAGCCCCCCACTTCCCTCTCGGCCACTGCAGCTCTTCCCTGGGAGGCACTGTCACACCTCCTGCCCCTCCTCTTCCTCTCAGCAAGTGCAGGAAAGGAAGGTCGGCTGTCCTCAATGATCTGTTGGCTGTGAAGCCAGCCAGAGTAAGATGTCTTTTTTTTTTTTTTTTGCAGAACTATAAAACAAACCAAATGAATGTGTTGATTTCTTTCCAGCTATGTAAAAAGAAAACGTATACTTGTTATTGAAAGTGGGGAGTAAGGGATATGGATAGGGTGGCCTCTAAAGGAACAGACCCCACAGAGTGGCCAGGGGACTCAGCTCCAGAAAGTCTCATCCTACAAATATGTGCTCATGGTCGACAGGGCTGGGCATGGACTCAGGAAAGGAGGAGGGAGGCGAGTCTGGGCTGGACTAGGTCAGCTCAGAGCCCTAGGAGATGGCAGAGGACAGGGTGTGTGTGGGGGGGGTACAGGAAAGGGCCCCGTGTGCCATCTGAGGGTCTCGGTATGCAAGGAGGTCATATTAGAAGTTCATTTAATGCAGAGATTCAAATGCACCTGTTTGACAAAAAGAGAGAAAGGCCCATGTTAATGACTCAGGCCATTTCTTACCCATCCCATGGATGGAGCACATTCCCCTAAGTGGGGATAGGTTGGAGATGTGAGTCCAATCATCTGGTCTCACTGCTCCAGTGAGATGTAAGATGGTGACAAAATCTTACACTGTGTACAATCCTGGGGTCCGTGCATATACATCTTCCACACAGCCTTGGCCCTGCAAGTTGCAGGGTTACACACTCACCCTAAGCCCCAGGATCTGTCCCCGCACTATAGGAAAACTAGGCATGCTGGTCTTTAGCACGACACCCTCCAGGGCTGTTTCCCAGGGAAATCAGGGTGAGCTTCAACCAAGTCAAAGGACCTCCTTTATCGCTCTTGGCCAGGAGTGGTCAGAGCAGGGCGAGGGCATGGTGAGGCTCATGGAACGGGGAGGGCAGAGGGGGGAAACTACTGACCCCAGGCCCTCTGTGGCTTGAGAGTCAAGTGTGCTCCTAGCTGACCCAAAGTCACATCATGCTGCCCCGTGCCTAGCTCACATGAAGGATGCAAGCTTGTCTTCTGGGGGATTCTTAGATGAATCTTGGGCATTTCCAGAGGTAGTCACCCCCACTTTACCCCAGCCTCACTGAAGTTTTGGCCCCTATCCCACTTTATGACCTTAAGCCTTTGATGAAACGAAAAGTATAAGGTTCGCCCTTGGAAAAGTTGGGGCCCCTGAACTAGATGTCAACTCTATCCCTCACTGAGTGGAAAGAATAATAGAGCTAGGTACCCAGGTACACTCTGGCGGGTAACAGCTCCCCAAACTCTAGGACATCACCTGGCACATGACTGGCATATTGATGTGGATGCTATCAACACACAGAGCATGTCCATCACCACGAGGACTCGCTGCTGTTTTGTGGCCACCCGTGTCCCACCTCCCTCCACAGCCCCCTAACCCCTGACAGCCACTTGTCTGTTCTGTAAAATGTTGTCATTTCCAGAATGTTCCGTACACGGAATCACACAGTGTGTAATTTGGGAGGACTGTCTTTCTCTCAGTATACGTCCCTAAGATTTGTTGGGTTGTTTGTGTGTCAATCATGTGTTCTTTTTTTCTTCTTTTTTCTTTTCAATTTTTGGCCGGGGCCAGGTTTGAACCCACCACCTCCAGCATATGGGGCCAGCGCCCTACTCCTTTGAGCCACAGGCGCCGCCCAACATGTTCTTTCTTATTGAGTAGCAGTGTTCCCCCCTATGCCTGGGCCACAGCTTCTTTAAGTATTCGTCTGCTGAAGGACTCCTGAGTTGTTTCGTTTTTTTGGCTATGACAAATAAGGCTGCTTTGAACGTTGGTATACAGGGTTTTATAGAAGCACAAATCTTCATTTTGGGTGGATAAATACCCAAGAGTGCTAGGTTATTCGGTAGATACAGGTTTTGTTTTTAAAGAAGCTGTGAACATGTTTTCCCAAGAGGGTTTGTCATTTTACATTCCTACCAGTAATAAATGACCGATAAATCTAGTTTTTCCAAATACTCACAGCATTTAGGTGTTGTCACAGTGTTTTATTTTAACCATTCTAACAGGGCAGTGTATTGTTGTGGTTTTAATTTGCATTTCCCTGGTGCCCAAGGCTGTCCAGCATCTTTTCATGTAGCTCCCATCTCTTCATCTTTTCATGTAGCTCCCATCTCTTCAATGGAAGGCCTGTGCATTCCTTTTGCCCATTTTCTTTTTTTTATCTTTTTTTGTTTTGTTTTGTTTTTTTGGGGGGGGGGATTCATTGAGGGTACAAGAAACCAGGTTACACTGATTGCATTTGTTAGGTAAAGTCCCTCTTACAATCGTGTCTTGTCCCAAAAAGGTGTTGCGCACACCAAGCCCCCCCCCTTTTCTCTCTCTGCTCTTCCTTTCCCCACCCCTCCCTCCTTCTTTCTCTCTCTGCTCTCCCTTTCCCCCACCCCCACCGTGTCCTTAATTGTCCTCATATCAATATTGACCTTTTGCCCATTTTCAGATTGGATGGTCTGGGTTTTTACTCTTGAGTTTCAAGAATTCTTTATATTGGTGGGGCCTGGGAGCTCTCATCTATAACCCTAGCACCCTAGGAGGCCAAGGCAGGAGTGAAAGCACATATAATAAGAAGCTGGAGTCTGTCAGGCTCCTGCAGACGCAGCACAGCTGTCTGGTTTAGGTACTGCCTGACCTTCACCCCCAGTCTTACTGTTTTTTTGTTGTTGTTGTTTTTGTTGTTTGTTTTTTTGAGACAGAGTTTCAAGCTGTCGCCCTCAGTAGACTACCTTGGCATCACAGCTCACAGCAACCTCCAACTCTTGGGCTTAAGCAATTCTCTTGCCTCAGCCTCCTGAGTAGCTGGGACTATAGGCACCCGCCACAATGCCCGGCTATTTTTTGGTTGTAGTTGTCATTGTTGTTTAGATGGCCCAGGCCAGGTTCAAACCTGCCAGCTTTGGTGTATGTGGCTGGCACGGTAACCACTGTGCTAGGGGCGCCAAGCCCCATTCTTACTGTTTTGTAAATTTAGCTCCCACCCTAAAGATGCCTATGTTAAGTAGTTTAGGTGGGTTGATTTAGGAAATTAAATTCTAAATTAAAATGTAATAGGTCACTGAGTTACGCTGATTATTATTTGGAATAAGGGCTGGTGGGGTCTTTGCTTTGAACTTTAATGTATAAAACTGTAATTTTGGAAATGGAAAAACAAAACGATCTTGGAGAGGCTACTCGCACTGTTCTCCAGAATCTCGGCCTTCTGATGAGGTTTGGTGGACCTATCCCCGTCTTTGCATATTAGCTGACAGTGTGACAAGTGGCTGGACCCTCTTCATCCAGTAACAGGAGGATCACTTGAGCTCAGGAGTTCAAGACCAGCCCGAACAAGAGAGAGACCCTATCTGTACTAAAAATAAAAAAATTAGCTGGGTATCTGTGGTGGGCACCTGTAATACCAGCTACTTGGGAGGCTGAGGCAGAAGGATCACTGAGCCCAGGAGTTGGAGGTTGCTGGGAACTAGGCTGACACCACAGATATCATGGCACTCTACCCAGGGTGACAGAATGAGACTCTGTCTAAAAAAAAAAAAAAAAATTATTTACATTCATACATTATAGCTATTAGCCCTCTTTTATTTGTCGTGGTGATGGGTGGAAGCCTCAGTGCCATGTCCTGCAGGTTTCCTTGAGTATAATATGAATTGATTCTGCTGAGTGAAAGGCAGGGTGGGGGTCACCATGCTGATTGCTCCAGCTGAGATCTTTTGCAAGGTTGCCTTTTATAGCCCTTTGTTCAAACCACCTGAGGGCACATTGAATCTCTAGTTACCTGTTCTTCCTGCTACTATCCCTGCAGGTGGCTCTATCCTACTCACTTTGGAGACAGTTTTGATACCCTGATGTTGACAAAGGGCTGTCACCTCTCCCTACAAGGCAGTGGGTCCAGCCCACTCCTTGAACCATTTCAAAAAGAAACCTTTGACATCAGACCTGCCTTTTCGTTCTTTTCCACAGATTCAGCCCTATAAACCCTCACCATCCATTACAAATCAAAAGTGTTCCACAGAACACAAAAGGAATGTTGGGGGTGGAGGGGGCAGGTGGTCAGTAGGGAGCTCAATGTTGAGCCACAGCTCAGGGCCAGGAGAGCCTGTGGGCTGTGGGTTTGGCAGCACCAGCAAGGGAGCTCACTGTTTAGGAGAGGACTTTGGAGACAAATCTGTAAACAGCTCGGCTTATGGGGAAGCCTTAAGCAGGGTGTGTACAAGGTTGAAATCTCCATAGGTGCAAAAGTACAGTGGAAAGGTGGCAGGCCTGAGCATGGAGGCTGGGGCCCTGCTCACTGCTAGTCGCGGGGGGTGGGCGTGGGAGGCAGACACGAGCAAGGAAGGCCTCTGCTTCTCAGCATCTAAACTGCAGGAATAAGGATGTCACTCCAGACCTCCGTGATACTTAAATATTGCAGGGTTTATAGCATCTTGGAACATTCTTTTCCTACGCTAGAGACCAAAAAACCCCTCCCCCTCTCAAGAAACTGTGTTTTCTACAGCCTGAACTTGAGCAAAACTAGAACATCAGAAAATTCCTTCCTTCTTCTGCAGTTCCAGTGCGTTGCCTGACCTACCCCTCTGCTCTGTTTCACGCAGACAGCCGCTGAGCGAGATGGTCTGTATTGAATTCCCTTTGATGCTGTCTCATAAAGCAGGTTTTATTGCCCCCTTCTTCCCGCCCTCTGCCTCTTCCTACCACCCTCGCCTCCCTCAGGCACGGAGAGGGGTTCCTGTTGGAAGGCAGGGTCTACAAGCAGGCCCTCTTTCAGGTGGGCTGCCAAGTTCAAGTTTGTTTGCTTTTCTTTTTCACCTAAACCCCAAATACCTCAGCACCAGCACCTGCAATTTTTCCTAAATCCATGTCCTCCGAACTCGCTGTACATTAAGCTGTAGAAGAAGATCCCATTCTCATTTGCAATTCAGGTTACCTTTCCCCTCTCCATTTGCTTCCAAGAATTACCCCAGTCCTCCCTTCCCACCCCACCTCCCAAAACGACCAAAAAAAAACAACCCCAAAATGGAAATAAAAAAGGCAACAGCAGCCAGGGCCCTTCCTAAGCTCTGTGTGAATGACTGGGAGAGAATAAAGCCCTTGGCTGGCCGGCCCTCCTCCTCCCCGCCTGAGCTGGGGACGCGGTGAACAGCAGCCACGCTGAGCAGGCAGCAGAGGCAGATGGGAACATCCAGACGGGACAGATGTAATTAGCAGCACCATTTCTTTGTGTGTGCAGAATAGACAGCAGAATGCCACCACCCACATGATGCTTTGGCTGATGCACTGTCACTCATTTTCACAAACAATTCAACGGGTCTTTGAAAAGTGCCTACAACAAGCCAAGAAAGGCATGAAAAAAAGCAATGACAATGCGGCCTGCGTTCCAAAGTGACTTGAGAGTTGCTCTGGGGACAAAGTGTAGTCAACAGCAACTTGATCGCTCTTCAAGCCAAAGCTCACATGGACAGAGCCTCGTGTTCAGAAGGCTGGGGCTAGATTCAAGGTCAGAAAAAGTAAGCACACATCCCACCATGTTCCTCACGTGGCAGCCATATGTCTTACTTATGCATCTTACTTTTCCCATCTACTAAATGGGCATATAGACACTTTTGTGTCTGTACCTGGACTTATGGTAAGGCTGGGGGTATCACTCTGAAGAGGAAAACTTTTTGATCTATAGAGCAGGGGTTGTTGTAAGGGCAAGGGGAAATGGACCCTTTTCTCCAAAAGTTTGCTGAAAGATCAAGTCACAATAAGGCAGATTAATAAGAGAAAGGATTAATTTGCCTTGCACACAGGGAGAAATCAGAGTGATAACTCAGAGTAATAATTTTCCAAAGGAGTTCATATACCTTTGTATACAGGCCTTTTAGAGGGGATGGGGAGATTGAGGAGTATAGGGTGTAAACAGTTGCTAGGGAGGACAGGGATTGGGGGAGAAATAGACTGACTTGTCCATTAAGCTGGGAGATAGATGTTTATGGTCCAAATGATTTGGGCCAGGACCACCTACATTCCTAAGATATTTTGAGATAACAGGAGAGGGGGTGGAGGGTCAATTTCTCCTTTGATCCTCTGACCAGACCCAGTCCAGTTTTTATAGAT
Organism: Loris lydekkerianus; assembly: GCA_963574355.1. Classification (NCBI taxonomy): domain Eukaryota; kingdom Metazoa; phylum Chordata; class Mammalia; order Primates; family Lorisidae; genus Loris; species Loris lydekkerianus. The sequence goes on from CAUYPK010001178.1 coordinate 118,574, forward strand.
AGAAGGAAGGGCTCCTCAGTGTTTCTTGTCCTTGAATGGCCTTCAATTCAATTGTCACAAGGAATGAAAATTAAGTTCGCAAACTTGCCACCGTGGGCTTACATTGGCAGCACTGTACAAACAACTCAGTAAGAGCCTTACAGCTGTGTTCCTGTCGACATGCGGCAGTGTCCTACTGAGTGGCGTCCACTATTGTTGTTGTGTGTTTTGTGTGCAGACATCACCTAGGACAACTCTGATGATCATTCCAAAAAAGAGTTAATTCCTTTGAACTAGATATAGGGAAGTCCTTCAAAGGTGAACATAGTGATACTCAGCAATGAGATATGTAGCATTTTTTCTAGGATGAGTTCCCAAACTTAATCAGCTCTTCTTTGTTATTTTTTTCAAACATCTGCTAATACTTGTTAAGACACAAATACTTATTGAGTTGTTTGGACCTAAATACTTAATAAATGGAACTTGTTTTTTATTTGTTTGTTTAAACTAAGGACACTATGAAAAATACATGGAGACTCGGGGGTATAGCAAACTGAAAAAAATCCAGGAACCGTGATATTATTTTCTTCTCAGAAGTGAGGGAAATACAAGCTAAAAGATACCAAGAAGAAAGACTTTAAAAAATTTAGAACATAAGGCATTTTATACTATACTTGACCTGGTGTCTTCAAAACTTTACTGTCATTATATAAAAAATAAAAAGGATCGGGCAGCACCTGTGGCCCAAAGGGTAGGGCGCTGGCCCCATAGGCCGAAGGTGGCAGGTTCAAACCCAGCCCTGGCCAAAAACTGTAAAAAAAAAAAAAAAAAAAAAGGATCAGGAGACTGGTCTGAACCGAGATATCCTAATGCTCCTGGAGTGGATCCTGATTTGAAAAAAGGATGTTGGGGCAGCACCTGTGGCTCAGTGAGTAGGGCACTGGCCCCATAACTGGAGGTGGCAGTTTCAAACCTGGCCCCGGACAAAAACTGAAAAAAAAAAAAAAAAAGGACATTGCAAAATGTTATATAGCTTAGGAAGTTTGACTATGGGGTAAAGGGTTTAGATGACATTAGGAATTATAGTTCATTTTATTAGGTGTAATAAATATCCTTATTTTAAGTGAAGTATATGTCTAATTTTCTTGAAAATAGCTTAGCAAAAAAAAAATGAATAAATGAACAGAACACTGCAAAAGGTTATTAATCATTAAATGAAGGTGATGATTTTCTTGTTTTGAAATTTTCTCACTAAAATGTTTTCTTAAAAGTAATGGGTTAGTGTCAAACAGAGCAAAACAAAATTTGTCAACACTGAAGAAGCAGGGATGTGAAAATATGAACAAATCCACTGAAGTCCCTCCCAACTCTGCCACAAAATTATACAAGGGCAAAATAGCACCTGGTGCTAGAGGTTTGGTGACAGGAGCAGTCTCCGTAATGGAAAAAATCACAAACAAACCCTAAAGCGCTTCATGCCTGAAGGAGAGGCCACTTTCTCTCTCACTCCACATGGCTGGACAAGGGGTTGAATATTTTCTGTCTGCAGACAGCTGAGACACCAAAGATGACAAGCACAGAGGGAGTCCTGGGACCCCTGGACACCCCACCCTCAGCATCACCATAGCCTTCTGGCTCATGCTGAATGTCCCACTGGGGTAGACTTCTCAAGAAGATGCCCGCCATGATCAGAATGTGTGTGCTCCCCCAGATTTCATATGTTGAAACTAACCACCAATGCAAAAGTATTAAGAGATGGGGCCTTTGAGAGATGATTAGGTCATAAGGCTGGAGCCCTCACTAATGAGATTAGTGCCCTTATACAAGAGGCCCCAGAGAGCTGCCTTTCCCCTCCCACCTTGTGAGGATGCAGAAAGAAGACGTCCACCTGTGAAGGACGGTGGCCTTTACCAGACACCGAATCTGTCAGTGCCTTGATCGTGGACTTCCCAGCCTCCAGAACTGTGGGAAATAAATTTCTGTTGTTTAGAAGCCACTCCATCTTCTGTGATCTGATTTAAGCCTGAATGGGCTAAGACAGTGGCCTTAAAAACCATATCTTGTATGCTGGAAGTATTCCACAGCTGGGTCTGGTGGTAGTTACATGTGTACAGACAAATATGGACATTCATTGAGCTACCCACTTAAGATGTGTATACTTTACTGAACATCAACAAAAGATGAGGATTTAGAGACATATTCTTAAAGTGATGGGAAAGGGGGAAGCTTAGTATCTCAAGCATATTAAACCTTTAAGCCCCGTGCACACAGCCAGTCAGTTCTTGATCCCTTTGTTAACACAACTTTAGTTCCAGGCAGTTAATTATACTAAGTGTTGCTATTATTTAAGTAATAAACTCACATCAAAACATTGTATCCAAGCATTTAAAAAAAAAAAGATTTTTAAAACAAATGAATGAAATGAACAAACATATACCACTTGGTGGCCCTGTGGGATATTTGGGATTTTTGAAGCCAACAGAAGCCAAAGTGGGAAGTAGAGGAGATAGTTAAGGGAGGGGTCAAAACTCAGTGACAGGAGATAGGAGAAGCCTCAGTGCAAGCCCAGGAAATGCCTCAAAACCTCATCTTCCTGCCTAAGCAGCCCTGAACTGTGGAGTTAGAAAGGGTGGAAGCAGCTGCGCCATCTTCCAGTCAGACCCAGTCTTCAGGAGCCAGGGCCATACCCTTGATCACCTGGCATAGACCTGGCAGCTGCAGGGCTGCCCCATTCCGGACCTCGGCTCAGCAGCAGATTAGCATAAGACCCTTTCACAACCGGACTTGGGGAGGGGCTCACAGGGCACCTTTGTGGGGAGGTGGGGAGAGCGATCTGATTGAAATGGATGCTCAGGACTTGGGATGTTCCTCCCACGCTCCAGGGACCCTCCTTCCTCAAGGAGCACAGCAGCTCCCTTCTCGATGGCTCACCAGCTCCCCCGTGAGCTCCAGCCAGGAATTTCAGGAAGGCAGTCCTGGTCCCCAGCATTCCCTTCCCTCCAGGAGTCCGGGGAACTCCGAGCATCCTGAAAGAGTGAGAAGCTCTTCCTGGCAAACTATCATTTTTGCCAAGGAAAAGTCACTGAGACCCGCACAGCTCCTCCAGAGAACGTCTATTGGATTCCCTACCCTTTCCTTGGGATGCAAACTGCCTGAGAGGAAACAGCTCGAATCCAGTTTGGAAACAGGCCATATCCTGACTTCTCCTTGGAACATCCTTCCCTGGGCCCTTACCTTGTCCTGCTCTGAGAACCCACCTCCTTTGGGAACTGCAACCATTCGAAAGATATTCAGACCCAGTTCACTGGCCCTAGGGCCCTTCTTGTAACCTGGGGAAAACTAGTATGCACATGTGGGTGGGGGGTGGTGAGAGTGAAAGAGTCCCAGACAGGGAGTCAGGAATCTGCTACCCTCACCTGTGTGACATTGGCCAGATCACATGATCTCTCCGGTGGCTGCGTGATAATCACCAATATTCACTGACCTCTGTAGACCAGGCATGCCAAGCTCGTTACATGCAATATCTCAGGAGTCCTCAAACTTTTTAAACAGGGGGCCAATTCACTGTCCCTCAGACCGTTGGCGGGCCGGACTATAGTTTAAAAAAAAACTATGAACAAATTCCTATGCACACGGCACATATCTTATTTTGAAGTAAAAAAACAAAACAGGAACAAATACAATCACACCGCCTCATGTGGCCCGCAGGCTGCAGTTTGAGGACCCCTTGCAATATCTCATTGAATTTGACATAGTGCTATGTTCTGAATGCTTGTGTCCTTCAGATTCATGACTTGGAACCTAATCCCCAGTGTGACAGCCTTAAGGGGCGGGGCCTTTAGGACGTGACTGGGTCGCAGGGTTCTGAGATCAGTGCTTTTATAAAGCGGGCCTAGGGAACTTGTTTCCCCCTCCAAGCACGTGAGGACATGTAGAAGGCACAGTCTAGGAGGAACAGGACCTCACCAGATGCCTCATCGGTCAGTGTCTTGACCTTGGATTTCAATTCCCAGCCCCCAGAACTGTGAGCAATTATTTTTGTTGTTTATAAGTTACCAAGTCTGAGGCATTGTCTTACATCATCTCAAACAGATGAAGGCACAGGGGTCAGTCAACACTATCCCCCATCTAACAGGTGAGCAAATTTGGGCCTGGAAAGATGCATGACTGACCTATGATCGCACAGCTAGTGAGTGTCACAGCTGATTAGAGTTCACTTGGTTGAACTTCATGACATGATTGTAACCAAAATTCTCATGCTAACAACTAGTAAAATCATAAGAACAATAATAATAAAATAACAATGATAAATGGCAGAGGTTCATCCACTGAGAAGGGTCTGGGGAAACCTGTAAATTAAGTAGAGATGGACCCACATTTTCATGAGCCTGACCTTGCTCATTAGGAAAAAGCAGAGAAATACCCCCTCTGGGAGGGGTAGAGATAATTTCTGGAGACCAGGGTCTCATCTCTGCCTTTGTAGTCAGCCAGAATCTGTAAATGCAGATATTTACAAGGCAGCCCCTGGCACTCTATTTCTTCCCTGTTCTTACCACGGCAAGAGGACCAACAAGTAGACCAAAAGCCACATACTTGCAAAGTCATCCTTCCTCTGGAGACCAAGAAGCAGCAAATTCTTTTCCTGGGAAACAACTCTATCAAGCAGACATCTGTTACTCTTAGCAATCTGTACACCATAACAGTTTAAAAAATAGAGTTTAAATGCTTAAATAGGAAGAAAACAGTTTGCCTGCATTGCAAAACATCATATAAACTGTGCTGAAATTAGCACAAGGGAAACGTTTATCTTCCCTAGATAATCTCAAAACAGCACTTTTTTTGGGGGGGAAGGATGGCGTATAATTGTGTTTATTGGCATGGAATGATGCTCATGATATATTGCTATAGAAAAAAAAATGATTGCAAATATAAAATCAGACTTTTTAAAAGAAAATTAACTCCACCTCCCTGGCTGGGACCAGGCCCCTCCACAGATCCTTCAGAAAAAAGGGAAAATGGATCAAGACTGAATAGGTGGCAGCCTTCTCTCTGAGAGAGCAGAGACAGAGTTGCATTTTCTAGCTGAAAGGACAAAGATTTGCAGATCTGGAGTCACTCCAGCCTGGTGTAGGGACAGATGGTGGGCAGTAGGATCCAAAGTCACTGGCGCCACTAACTGCCAGTCGTGGTGACCCCGTGCAGGTTCAATGGCTCTGAAGATCACTTTCCCACTGACACAGTTACTGCATGAGGGTAACACTATCTGCAGGGCACCTCACACAATACCCCACATGTGGGAGGCACTCAGGAAAGGGTGAGCTTTTCCTATCTGCCCTATCTGTTATGACAACGACAGGGGTTGGCTATTGCAAATGACAACACCAAGGTGCCAGGCTGTGAATGAGATCAACCAAAACTTTGAATCTTGGCCTATCTGGCATTCGCTCACTCACCCTGGGAGCACTTCCAGAATGCCCACTCGTGGCTGCTCCAGTTCAGGCACTGGGCTGGCCACTGGGAACACGTGAACAGACCAGGTCCCTTTCCTTAGGGAGAGAAGTCACAAACCAGTAACAGATAAAGAGTCATGTGCCAGGGCTCTAGAGGGGAAGGCAGGGGGGCTGCTCAGAGGGGACCTCTGGAGCTAAGTGATGCTGGAGACTTGAAGGAGGGAAGGGACTGGGTGTTCTGGGGTCAAGGGAGGCCACTCCAGGCACAGGAGGCAGCCTCAGGAAGGCTGATGAAAGTAGCACCCGGCCTGGTTCCCAAATCTGGAGGGAGCTGGAGGGAGCAGACTCTGGGGGACAGGTGAGGGCACTGGGCCCTGAGTCCCAGCCTGTGGCCATGAGCCACTTTGGACTTGCAAAGTCTGTGGTGCTCCTGGTGCCCGTGGGGATCCAGGGGGAGCTCTGAGCCCTGCCCAATGTTTGTGGGACCATTTCAATCTGGCATCCGTCTGTTTTAGGGCTCATTGCTCTAACGCAACTAGCCTTATGAAGAAAAACAAGTTTTAAAACCCTGGAAGTCATTAGTTTCTAGGTATAGATCATTTAGCACTTAAATGCATGCAAGTTCTAAAAGCCTGCAGCCCAAAAGAAAGTAAAAGACAGAATGCAAGTCGTGACCGCCCTGGCTCAAGTAGTTTGCAAAGCTTGTAAACAAAGTGTGCTCCCAAATTCAGTCAGGGCCTGGGAGCAACTAATCTCTGTAACACACAAAAGGATACAGGTCCTTACTAGCAGAGCTATGTGGGGGAACTTAGCTCATTGTCACTTCATTATCTGGAGCTCACCTGAGGCTGAAATAAAAAGCCTATCCCCAGAAGAAGAGAGTGCTCATGCTCGTGTTTTTGTTTTTTTTTTAAGAAATCACTTCACTGTTAGTGTCAACATGAAGCTTAACATACCAATATTTAGGGAAAAGGCAAACCCATCCAGCTGTACAAGATAAGTACAGCCAGCCGTCCCACTGCACCCAGACAGGGCTGCTCACCTTCCTTCTCGCAGCAGTTTCTGATGAAGACTTCATGTCTTCTCCTGGCTGGTTGCTTCTAGGGCTCAGGGTTGACACCTCATTCTTTTATCCCCTTCATTCCTATATCTAGTATTTGACCCTGATATAGTAGATTCTCATTAAATAGCTGCTATTTGACTTAATGAGCATCTTTGCCCCAAAGCCAGTTTTATCCCAGCCCTGAATTCTCCTAGGACCCTATCCAGGAATGGGATGGAGCAAAAAAGGAATTGGGTCAGAGGATAGATGGTTTGGCTCTGGCCTCAGACTGTGCCACTCGCAGCCACACACTCACCAATCATGTCATTTGTACTGGCGTTCCCATCTCTAAAACGGAAGGAACAGCTGTCCCCCCACTTTTTAAGGATTTGTATATGAAGCAATGGGGAAGAAGCGCTTGGGAAGGTGTTCTGCAGGGGTGAGGTGATTCCCACAACTTTAGAGGGGAGTTCTGCAGTTGAGAAGGCAGGACAGTGCAGGACCATGGGAGGAAACGGACTACAACCTACTTTCAGAAAGCCAGGCAGGTCAGCAAGGTGAATTCAGAGGTGTAACCAGTGACTGCAGAGTCACAGAGGACAAGGTCACCCAGTCTGTACACTCTGCTAATGTGAGAACTGGAGATGTGAGCATAAACTACAGAGCTAGCAGATGATATAAATATGTGAGTGGCTGCTAGAAGGCAATAGGGAATGGTGGGGCCTGAGGCCAACTGGAGATTACACTCATGCTCTATGCAAGGTATTTGCAGTGAGGGATTTAAAACATATGCCCCATCAAACATGACCACTCATCTATGGCCTATAGGTGAAGAGTTTGAGGTCCCTACAGACTGCTGTTTGAAGCATATTGTTTTATTTTGATGCTTTGACATCTGGGACCTTGCTGACACAGGAGGGATTGTCTCTAGGCTAGTTGGTTCCTAGAGATAGTAAACACTGGAGTGGGCCTTCCATACGCAAAGCAGAGAATATAACCCAGATACCTCCCTGCTCAGGCTCTCGCACTCTGGGTTACTATCCACCTGCCCTAAATACCGCAGGGCCAGGTACCAGACATCTAGGGATAGTGCCACAGCCTGTGGAAAGTATTCAAATTAACCAATCCTAAACCTGCTTACCCTGTTTGCCTTTCCCAAGGAACCCACAACAGAGGTTCCTGCCCACCTGTGCTCCCTCGTACTGCCTCCTGACTGATCCTGCACGCGTGGTGTGGCCCCTCTGCATGGGAACTGTGAGTAACAAACTGCCTTTTCAGTGGCAACTGTCTCCTGGCCAGTTGGCCTCACCAGGCCTGAATAATAATAAAACCTGTATTTTATTATACACCTGTAAACACCACTGGAGCACAAATCATCGTGGCTACTTTGTTTCTCCCTGTGAATCTTGGCACCTAACACAGTCCCTTGCACTTGGCAGATGCAATTTACATACTAATTAAAGGATGGATGGATGGATGGATGGGTGGAAGGGACAGACATAAGGATGAAAGCCAAGGGCTGGGTGGCTATGTGCATTTCCTATGCTTCACTTTTGCAATCACTGCAGGAAGCCAAATTTTGTGTCTGTCTCAGTTCTGTGAGTGGGGTGAACATAGGCAGCCCGGTTGGCACAGCGTGGAATAAGGGCCATGAGGACTGGCTGGGAGGAGTAAGCCATGGTTAACCTTCCGCAGCCACCATCCCCCTTGCATTCAGTTTTTTAGGCAGTTAAGTGGAAAATTAAAAAAAAAAAAAGCCCAGGCTTTTCTTTCAGTGCACAATTTTCTAGCTAACTCTAGCATTTCCTTTACTCAAATGTTTAAGAGATCCCATCTCAAAGGGTCTCCAAACCCCATAGAAAAAGGGGAAAGTCAGAGAGGCCCCCCCAAGCCCGCTCCGGCCTCTGGGACCTCCCCTCAACAGGCTCTTGAAGGTTGGTTGCCCCCAAACCGCCCTGCATCTGCAATGGTACAGCAGGCTAGGTCTGCATCCCTAAACTTTTTGGTTAATAAGCTGCAAGTTGAGCTACAGTATCTGTGTTGATTTTAATGTTTATTGCTTGACAATGGACTAGATCTCTGCTGACAGGTTCTCCGTGTCTTTCTCAGCATCACTCTCTCCTCTTCGGCCTCTAGAGACAGGCAGAGAGAAGACAGATGCAGAGGGGGCCTGTCTGGGAAGTACCGAGGATGGTGAGAAATCCTGTGTTCATGCTGTTTGATAATTTGTTTTGAGACAGAGTCACTCTGTCACTCAGCCTAGAGTGCAGTGGCATCATCACAGCTCAATGCAGCCTCCAACTCCTAGGCTCAAGCAGTACTCCTCCTTGGCCTCCTGAGTAGCTGGGACTACAGGCGTATACCACCACACCTAGCTAATTTCCCTATGTTTAGTAGAGACGGAGTCCCACTCTTGCTCAGCCTGGTCTCGAACTCCTGGCCTCAAGGGATCTTTCTGCCTTGGCCTCCCAAAGTGCTGGAATTATAGGAGCCACTGCATCTCCTTGTGTGTGCTGTTTCTGATGAATACTAAACTGGATTCCTCAGTTCTTGGCAGTGAACAGCTCCTCAAAGGCCCTTCCTTCCCCAGGCCCAAGATGGAAGGACAGGAAGCATTCCACCTCAGTGCATGGACAAGAAGGCCAGGCAGCTGGAGACTGCCTGAGAGCTCACAGGAGGGAAGAGCTGTCCACAGAGTGACTATGAGAACTGGGTTACCCAGAACAGCACCAGTTTATGGTTTATAACAGGCATTGTCTCAGTGTAATTATTAAACTCACCCCATCTTCTCTCTCAAAAGTGAATGATTTGATAAATTATATAATTGACCACCACATCAAGGATTTTGCAAATGGGAGAGTCTGTGTTCAGAGGTTAACAAGCAACAGAGGCTGATCACTTTGTGCAAACAGGAGCTCAAGGCTCAGCGCATACTGCAGAAGGCCTGGCAGCAGTGCCCAGCAGGACAATTAGCTGAAGGAAGCAGAGCCTGACCTTGGCTCTGGGGGCCTCCTCTCTAAATGAGGGATAACCTGGGCTGGCCGAGGCAGCCTGGGTCAAGTATACCTCATTCAAAGCCTCTCTACCAATTGTGGACTCAAAGACAGCATTTCTCTTCCCTTGTTGAAGTCTCGACAAGTCCAGCTCAGGGTCAGAGCAGAGAGGAAAAGGTTACAGTTTGTCCCCAGATAAGCTATAAGATAAGGGGACCGCCCCACCATCTCCATCACCAGCACACACGTTGTGCTACAATCCTGTTCAACACCACTTTGAGTTGCCATAGGGACTCTGAACAATCTCCTGTTTGTCTTTTTTCCTTCCTGGTTGAGATCTTGTTTCTGTCGGGGTGAACTATTTATCTGTGCTGCATGAAATGTCATGGGCTGCGGGCAGGACCAGGGCCCACCCACGCCCAAGAAATAACCCTTTGGTGACACGCACACAAGCTCCCCAAAGCTTTAGAGGCTGCCAGGGAATGAATGTCCCTCTCCATCGCTGAACTCGCTCTCCAGAAGTATTTAACACAAAAGGCAACACTCCCGCAGCCTGAGTTTATCAGGTCAACTCGTGCTTGGGTCAATGTGTCACGTGAATCTGTGGACATACCTGACCCTCCACCTGGGGTGGGGAGCAAAGGCATCCTAGATAAAAAGGTGACCATGCTTTTCACCTTACGGCCTCATATGAAGTTTAATGAAGCTATTAAATGCTCAAAGTGTCCAGTGTCGAAGGAATCTATTCGTCTCGTGAACTAAAACTTCAAAGCTATTTTTTTAATATAAGATTAGGCATCATGCAAAACTTACTGGTGAAGCAGTTAATAAAATACACAGACCCCACTGAAGGGTTCTGTACACTTCAGTCCTTGCAAACAACAAAAGCAATTATAAACCCTGCGTGGTCCTGAGAGTCACTTCCTTCCCTTCTTAAAGCTGTCAGTCCCGGCTCTTTGGGGGCTCATGTGTTATAAATTCTAGAGGCTCTTTTAGCTGCAGTCTGAGCATCGGGTGGATCTTCTTCTTCTTCCTCGGTTTGCTTGTGTTTTAAAAACAAGTCAGATTTTAGAAAGCGGCTGTAGCTGTCGTACTTCATGAGATTGAAGATCTAAGGAGGAAAAGAAAAAGACTGTGAAGCCGAGGCTAATCCAGGCCATGAATCATCACATCAAACATTTATTAAATACCTACTGTATGCCAAAGTTTACAAATATATACAGAAAACACTCCAAGAAAGCTAAAGTTGTATGCTAGGCGAGACAGGCTTCCTGAATGTTTCTGGTCATTAGCAAGAATCTCAATGGAATACATCAGTCTATTAATAGTCCAGAGAGTCACATGAATGAACATATGTTTATTTTCCATGGAAGTATAGATTCACACAGCACTGATTCATACCCTAGTTTCCAGAGGTCCGTTAAGACTCTCTATTTGGACAGATAGCACAAGGATACCTTTCTGCAGGAAATGGAGATAGCAGAATAGAAATTGTTTTGGTAGAGTGGCGTAAAAAGATCCATGTCACGTCACATGATGCCAATAGTGTTACGAACCCCAGTAAGTCTGGCATCCAGGAACTCAAACAAACCCATCATTGTGCCAAGGATCAAAATCAGGCTTATTCAACGCAGGGCAGGGGAGAAAAACTACAGGCTCAGCAGAGGGGCTTCAGCGTCAGGTCCCCACAGAAGAAAACAGTCACCAGCTGCAGAATGCAAACATCTGTGCAATCAGACAGACTGAGGAGCAGAAAGAACGATTCTGAGGCATGCCAAGGAGGTGGGGAGGACCCCCTGACTGGCCAAGTCCTCTGGATTAGAGGGATACCCCCCGCTGGGACAGCAGGTGCTTTTGGATGCCTCCTCCAGCCTCCATGGGACCTCCCTACTGCACCTTCATCCCTGTCCCCGGCATCCCCTCTACCCTACTCTGCCCAATACTACGCCACCCACCTTCCACCCTCCTTCCTCACCCCACAAAAGAGCAGGGGAAGGAGAGGCAAAAAGCATTTTCTGGCTGTCGAGGGGCATGATCTCTTTCTCACCTTTCATCTCTCTCTCTGACCTTTTAACTTAACTTTCAGGACATTCTGCAGACTGATACTCCACGTGGCGCATGCACTCTGATGCCTTCCCTTAGGGCAGTGACACAGGTCCGAGTAAGTGGAAAGTTCCAGCGGGGTCTAGAATGCTGCTCATTGTCCAGAGCGGTTGTTAAGTGGGTGATAAAACCCTGACATCTTTAAAACCCTCCCTCTGCCAACACATGCACAAACTATTTTGTAATTTAAACACCTGATGGATTCGAAAGACTCAGAGCATCTGGTTGGAGGATGGGAGGTGCCTTGCAGGGGGGTGAGGACGAGAACCCCTGACCTTTATGCCTTTGTTTTCCCAAGATGGGTCAAATCACAGCAGAACTTCCAGGGTCGTTTTGCTATAAGCAGAGTCTACAACTCAGGGGAAGACTCGGGACTTTGGATTTACTAGTGCCTGCCCACTCCCTGGTGCCCTGCCAGCCTTGCCCAAGCTCTTCAGCTGCTCAGAGAGACCTTGGCTCCTGAAGACCCCATCCTCCGTCTCTCTAGAGCACTTATCTTTGTAGCAATCTTGTAATCCTAGATGTGATTATGATTTGTTGAGGTTTGGAGAAAAAATGTTTTAATCCCCCCAAACACAGAAATCATCGCCAGGGGAAAGGCAGGGGGTAAGGCATGCCGTCATCCTACCACCAGCGTGCTAAGCAGGTGTCGCCCTCACCACCTGCCTTTTTCACCCTTCCAGACACAAGAGTCCCCGCAGGGAGTCTTCAGACACCCACCTAGTTCAACATCAGGAACGGAGGCTTCCAATGTGACTAATAAAACAGGCTTCATGAGGGCCCTCCTGGCGCCCAGTGCCATGCCTGCTCCCACACCAGGTCCACAGCGGGCAGGACCCTCCACTCCAAGCAGGATGCGGTACCACCTAGGCGTGTCATGTGAGGGCTCTGCGTGTGGGAGAGGAACATCCTGTTTGCCTGTCATGGCTCTGAGGCTCAGACTTCAAAGCGGAGAAGAAAAGACCGGCTGGAGGCACCCAGGCAGGGGAGGAGGGGAGGAAGGAGGCTGCTTCAGGCGGGAGGGGCTGGGGGCTGCTATGGGGGCTTGCCCTTCCACTGTCCTCCCCCTCCACCAGCACTCTACCGGTGCCAGCTCTGAGGGGAGGGGCCTTGCAAACTATTTAACAAGCACATAAGGGCCCCACCCTGCCCTGGCAGGTGTGAAATGCCCAGGATACCCAAGAGTGCAAAAGCCCTTCAGACTGGGGCTTCCTCCTCGGGGAACCCTTCAGAGCCACCCGGAGGCCACTGTAGCCGTCAGGCCCAGACAGAACTGAGGAAGGAAGAACATCACCCCCAGTGGCCTCATCCTTTAGGCTGTGAGGAATCTCTCTACACAGGGTGCAGAGGGCAGGCTTCCCACTGCCACCAGCAAAGGGCCTCCCAGCCCTGGCCCAGATGCACACGGCAACGGGGTTCTGCCAATCCTGAGCCCTCCGGGCACAGTGCTCCGGGAAGGTGGCAGAGGATACAGATCATGCCTACAAACCTCTGCCAAGGAAGCAGCCAAAGCTGGTGCACCAGCGGCTGACCACAGCTATTTACCACAGGGTAGGTGGCCATGGCAGAGGTCCAGTATTAGTTTGCCAAGTGTGTGAATAGAGCTGACCACCCCTGTGCAGCAGCAGAGGGCTGGGGACATGACCCAGGGGCACAGAACGTAGCCAACAATGCCTTCTGACCCCAGAGGGGCACTCAGCCCCCTCCTTCAATCTCTCTTTCAGTCCTCACCGCAGCCCCTAAGGACCCTGGTTTTACAGAGGAGGAAACAGGAACTTAGAGGTTTAGTTTCCTTGCAGTTCTGGAGGTCAATGTGCCATCAGGGTTGGCTTCGTCCAAGGCTGCTCCCCTGGGCTTGCAGACGGCCATTCTCTGCCTGTGTCTTCACATGGGGGCCCCCTGGGCATGTGTGTCTTTATCTTGTCTTCTTGTAAGTTCACCTGTCAGACTGGATGACTTGAGGGCCCACTCCAATGACCTCATTAAACGTTAATGACCCATTAAAGGCCCTGTCTCCACATTATGTCACAGTCACTGGGGGTTAGGACATGTGAATCGGGGGAGGGAACATACAGTTCAGCCCATCCTAGGGAACAAGAGAGATGGTGGGAGGCCAACCCCAGCAGACTCCGGACCCCTTTTCCTGACCACTAGGCAACACTGCCACTCACATGACCAGACAACACACAGTCATTACAAACAAGGACGGCAAAGGGAGTTTAACATGGAAATCTGTCTATTGGTGTTAAATGACTGATACTAAGTTTTAAAAATCCACTAAAACTAAAAACGATGATCCCAAATGTGTTCTTTAAAAGCATGTTTGTGTATATAATTAGAAACTAAATACCCCTAAACATCACTTCTGGGATGAATAGTGTCCCCACAAAACTTAGGTCCACCAGAAACTGCAGAATGTGACCTTATTTGGAAATAGAGTTGGTTAAGGATCTCAAAATGAAATCACTCTACATTTTGGGTGGGCCCTAAGTCCAAAGACTGGGTCCTTGTCAGAATAAGAAAGAACACATAGATGGATGGAAAAGGCCACACAGAGTCAAGGACAGAGATCGGAGGGAGACAGCTGCAAGCCAAGGACCATCGAGGACCGCCGAGGACAGCTGGCAGCTAAGAAGAGGCAGAAGGATGCTCCCACAGAGCCTTCAGAAGCAACAGGGCCCTGCCAGCACCTTGATTTCAGATTCCTAGCTGCCTGAACTATGAGAGAATAAGTTTCTGCTGTTTTAAGCAACTTGAGTTGTGCTGATTTGTTACAACTGCTTAGGAAACTAATATAGTTGGCTTACTGATTTCAACTCATTCCTACTCAGGCACAGAAAATGAGCTGGCCTTACGGCTCCCAGATAGCTTAGGAGAACTGGACTCACCAGGGCCGGGCTGTGGTCAGCACCTGAACAGCACAGTCAGACTCTTTCACTGTCTACAGGGAAGAGAAAGAAGAAAATGCAAGGCTGGGAGTGATGGCTCATGCCTGTAATCCTGGCACTCTGGGAGGCCGAGGTGGTGGATTGTTTGAGCTCAGGAGTTCAAGATCAGCCTGAGCAAGAGCAAGACCCTGTCTCTAAAACCAGCTGGGCATTGTGGTGGGCACCTGTAGTCCCAGCTACTTGGGAGGCCGAGGCAAGAGGATCACTTGAGCCTAAAAGTTTGAAGTTGCTGTGAGCTATGACATCATGGCACTCTACCCAGAGTGACAAAGTTAGACTCTAAAAACAAAGAAAAAGAAAATTCAGATGTCTGGAATGAGAAGGCTCCAGGTAGGCAGACGCACTGGGGCAGAGCTGAGGCAGATCAGTCCCTGGGACGGAAGGACGAAAGAAGAGGCAGAAAGCTCACAGTGGCAGCTGAGCCACATTCTGAACCTTTTTTTTTTTGCCAAGACAGCTGTGGCTTAGCAAGGTTTCTGGTGTGGGCAGCCCCCACATCCGTGAGCTGCACGCCTAGACCATAAACTGTTCAGCGCAGTTCCCTTGGGATCCAGTCCTACAGGCTGCTGGAGGTGGAACCAGGAGGAAAATGAGAGGGACCCTTCCTGCAGATGTGTAGCTGTGCACGGCGTCCCGCTCCGCAAGGTCATTATATCACCCAGGCGCCTCTCCCTCTCCAGATCCCAGACCCTGCAGTGATTGACTGGGATTTGTTTTCCTGCATGAAAAAACATCCATGCGCTGCTCCAATCTTGTCACTGTCCTGATTCATTGCATTTCGAGTCCACTAAACATTTTAACACTGCTCTGAAGACAAGTGCAGCAGAAACCTAAACAAAACGTGCAGCCTCTCTTCTTCTCCAAACCCTCTGCCATGTTATTTCAATCAGGTACAAGAAGAACATGATAATCCTTTGAAGCGATGAAAATTGTATTAATGGGATTTCGTGTCGGCTTCAAGAATGTGGCTTAGTCTGTATATGGAAGTTGCTGAAAGAAGGTGGCAAACACCGCTGTCTCTGGACTGAAGCTCTCTCCCCGCACAGCTGAACTGCAGACACGCTTTTGTGCCTACCCCACGTGAAAAGGCAGAAATGTCCTTCCAGCCCTGCAAATCAGTTGGGCATGGAAGACACAAGAATGTGCCCATGCTTGGAGTGAAGACCACCTCTCCTTCTTCTCTGGAGGGAAAGGGGTGCAGTCAGGAGAGGGTCTGGGGCCGGCTGGCAGAGAGCAGGTGAGGAGACGAGGCAGTACAAGTCAGCCTGGGCCCCCAGAGCCAGGGTGGGCCACCCAGAAGGCTCTGTCACCCTGGATAGCACTCTGGCTTCCCAGGCAGGCTGGCCAGAGATGGAGGATGTGCCTGGGAAGGACTATACCTCCAGAAGGAGAGTGGGCATGGACAGAGCCAGAGACAGCCTGCCTGGGCAAAATGCCCTCCCAGGCTTGGGGGTTCAGCACTGTTGCCACATATGAGGCCATTTGTCCACTTTGTCCTGGAGTCCAGACTCACATGACATGCTTTTACTTGGAGAGAAAGCATTTTATTTTGCCTTTTGCCATCGGAAGGGGAGTTAAGCATTCTTCAGACATGCGCGTTCCTCTCTTCTCTCTTCCAAACACCATTTAAAGCTGTAAAAATACTCTAAGTATTTGCAGTGTTGTCCTGTGTGCCCCAACCCCCACAAGGAAGATGCAAAGAGCCTGCTCTTCTTCCATTAGAACGAAAAACCACAGCCTGCCTTTGCTGGCTTAGTGTGCTAGAAAACACCCATTTCTGGCCTGGGTTTGATCTTTTGAGCAAATATCAGTTGGTGCTCCTAAGACTGAGGCATCCTGAATCCCCAGCTCTGGCCACCACCACAGCCCTAAGGAGGGACCGTGGCTGGCTTGAGCTCTGTTTAGAGAAATAAGGGTCTGGAAGAGGGAACAGACCCCCAGATGACTCCTGCAGGCTGGAGCCCCTGCCCCACCCTAAGTCCTCACTGGCTAGTTTACTCCTTCTTGTGTATATCGAGAAAGGAAGCATTTCTCACCTCTTGGGTTCTGAGGAAATTCAACAAAACTACACTGCTAAAAATGGGGCCTCAATCATGGTTCCTCTCTCTGTCAAGGATGTGGCTGGGAGCGCTGACATCTCACTGAGACATCAGAGGCTGAGAACTTCCTTTTGAATGGGGAAGGCCACTCTGCCTGTCCAGAAGAGACTTTGGCACCAGTCCTGAAGCCTAGTGGGGGTGTCCTGGAGGCTCAAGAAACCTGTTTTTACATTTTGGCATCAGGGTCCCTAAAATTTATGGAAGAATGAGCACCCTCCCCCCCCCCCCCCATGTACCAAACTCCCAAGCTTTCTATCTTCACAAAGCTCAAGGCTATTCAGATCATGCCATGTTGTGTAATTTAAACCAGAGGCTTCAGAGACAGGTGTGTAAACTGGTACTGAGAAACTTGTGGGAGCAGAAGTTTGTTTTCAGTCTTTCACGTGGCACAACTCTGAGTCACTGAGCAGGCTTCCAAGTGACCCATTCTTAGGGGCCGACAATGGATTTCCCACTCGGAAGAGAAAAGGAAGAGGCAGGACCTGTAGGGTTTTAACTTTAGACCCTGGATTTCATAATTTTCTTGTCTTTATCTTAACAATGAACATGTACTAATTCAACATTTTAAAAATTTAACTTGTGCAGAATCCTGCACGATGCAATAATGGGCTGACTCATGCAATCATGCCAAGTGCTGCTGTCGCCGGCTTCGTCTGGGAAGCTTCTGGCCACATGGGCTGGCAGGACACACATGTTTAGCCACTACACTGGCAGGGCCAGCACAGACTGATGCTGTCATTTCTTTTTCAAAGACAAGCATGTTAGGCTGCTGTGACTAACTGATCCCCTTTGTGGTATGGCTGACTCACACCACCTAACTAGAATCAGCCAGGGCTAGAGGTGTGGACAGCACAGCTGAGCACGGAGAGGAACTCAGAAAAGAGGGTGGGGAGGGCATCGGTTGTTAAGATGCCAAGGCCACCGCCTCCTGTCCCAGCATCCATGAAAGGAAATTGCAGCACAGATAATGGAGGAAAGTAAGAACTCAAAGGCAAAGGGCTGCATGTCCACTATTAATACAAGTGCCTCTTGCGGACAGTGGTCCTCTTCCGGCCAGCGGGAAGGTAGGAAGGGTCTGGCCAAATCAGAAGCTCTGGGCTCAGGTTCTGGCCCCGCTCCTCCCACTCTGAGACCGTGGGCCGTGACGGTGCCCTCCTAGGACAGTGAACTCCATCATTCACACACAGAGGTGCCAGGTCCACCCCCCGCAAAGCTACTCAAGAGTCAAAGGAGATGTGAGGAAAGCACATGGAGTAAACTGTGAGCTTAACGCTGTGCGGAACTACCGCATGGCAGAAAACCAACAGACGTGTTTCTGCTGCTTTTCACATGGGGACCTAAGGCTTAGTGAGGGTAAGGCGTGAGAACTCCGCCACGTTTTCGGACGTTGCATGAAGCCAGGGCTTGTCAATCTCAGCACCACTGTCATCTAGACCAGATAATTCTGTGTCATGGGGGCCGCCCTGGAACAGGGTGTTTATTTAGCACCATCCCTGAAATCTTGTGGCTCCAAACACATTTCCCTCAGCTTCAATCTCTTCCATTTAGGAAAACAAGGCTCTCAAGGGGGCTTTTAGGGAACAAAGAACCGCAGACCGTGCTGAGCACACGTTTTGACAGTTGCCAGCAAGGCCCAGGAGAGGCAGAGTTTTCCAAAGTGAAATAGAACCCAGGGGTCCTTCACAGGAACTTAATTATGAAAGCAGCTCTGCTTTTTCTCTCAAATAAATGATTCTGAACAACAGGATATAATAGGACTTTTTTTACATTCAATAGTTGGGACTGCACATCTGTGTGTGCACAAACACATTTACTATCATTCCATTGATTAGAACACATCTGTCGTGTGTGTACATATGAGTATTTATAGAAAAGATGGACATCCTAGAAGTCGATTATTAGTTAGGAGTTATTGCCAGGGGTGGAGTCATACGGGTTTTTTCCCTCTTTATGCTCTGGTTTTCCAAGTTTCTTTTATTGAACATGTATGATGTTTAATATTAGGTAGATAGATAAAAAAGATAAAAGATTTTATCTTTGTCACTAGAAAAAAAAATGGTGGCACCTGTGGTTCAGTGAGTAGGGCGCTAGCCCCATATGCCGAGGGTGGCGGGTTCAAACCCAGCCCCCGCCAAACTGCAACAAAAAAAAATAGCTGAGCGTTGTGGGTGCCTATAGTCCCTGCTGTCTGGGAGACTGAGACAGGAGAATGGCCTAAGCCTAAGAGCTGGAGGTTGCTGTGAGCTGTGAAGTCACAGCCCTCTACCGAGGGCAACAAAGAGAGACTCTGTCTCTAAAAAAAATTAAAAATAAAAATAAACCAAAGAAAAAAAAAAAGTAGCCTCTATCTCTTATGTTTCCTCTAAACATAGGTTGTGCAGCCAAACCTCCCAGCATGGGACTCTACCGGGATGTGCCTGGTCATCAGAGGTTGGGCTGTGCTTTGAGATGCTCCACAGGACAGCTGGAACTTGAGGAGCCCATGCTGCCACCACTCAGAGTCCTATCAAGCCCCTGATTCCTCACTCCTCCCTTGGCTCTGATGTCCTAGAAAATGGGATTGCCTGTAGACACACAGCCTCTCCATGCCTCTGCTCCAGAGCCCTGGAGGGACTTTGAGAGCAGGCCTGGGACACCAACACAGGCTGTGGGGTCACCAGGGGAGCATGGTCACGGAAAGCAGGTGGCCAAGAATGAACGCAGTGTCCAAGCTTCCTACTGCCTGTGTGATTTAATGCTAGCCAACTACTCAGACCCCTGAGCCTTGCTTTTCTCATTAGCAAAATGGGAATAATAATACTCATTGGAGAGTCGATGAGACAACACATGCCAAGTGCAGCATCCAGTTCAAAAGCACAGCACAGGACTCTCAGCCCTGGCTGTACTTTCAAGTACTCTAGGGAGCTTTAAAAGATTCTGAGGTGCAGGGCAGGATGCATATCCCCAAGTAAAATCGCCTTTTCACTGCACACGCCACTTCCTTTCCCTCTACAAATCCATGTCTGTCCTTCTTTCCCATTGGCTCAAAATCACCACCTCCAGGAGGCCCTCAGCAAGACTCCCATGCAAACCAGAAGTCCTTCTGCAATCAAATTTGATTCAGAATTCACATGGACTATGTCACCAAATGTTCAACTTTCATATTACAAAAAGCTTACAGTAATGGGCCACCAGAGATAGGTGGAGGTGTTTGGACCTTTGCACACACTTCCCTGGCATTATCAGCTCTCATGCTTATTTTCTAGATTTTTCTGTCTGTTCCTAGTTATCACATGCTGCTTCCTCAGTGGGAATTCCTCAAATGGCCCAAGCCTCCTTTCTGCTCTGGGGTGAAAATTGAGATAACCTGATCCCGTGGGTGAAACCCTGAGCCTGGGCTTCCAGTCCCATCTCTTTGACCAGCCACGGCCCTTCCATGTGCCTCCCTTGCCCAGCCAGATGTCCAGGCAGTCTAACCTTGGATGTTTTACCGACTTCTTCCAGGCCTGGAATAAACTTAGATTTTCAAATCAAGGTGCAGGGGTGGAAGTCGTGTTACCTGGTCCTGGAGTTTCTGGAACATGAGAGGGTGTGGCTCTTCCAGGATCTTTTCATTGAGCCGAGATTGTCCCTCCACATTGACCTGTGACGAGGCCTTACTGGACAGAAAGGTTGTGTAGATCTCCTTTGCCTTTTCCTGCATCTGAAGGAGACAGAGGGGGCCTGTTTGTCACCTGCAAACACAGCCTTCCTGGCCTGAGCCTTGCGGTCCCCGCTAACCAGGCCCAGGAGAAGATGCCGTGGTAAGAGGAGCCCCTTGCAGCCGTCCAGGCAGAAGCTCTGTCCTAAAGGCCAGCACAGCCCAGCCCCCACCCTTCCATGCATCTGTGGGCACACCTCCTGTGATGACACTGCTATACCAGCCATGTGGGAATGCCTGGCTACCAAGTCTACAATACTATTTGGTACCATCCTGTGATGTTTCCAGATTAAGGGCTCATGGGAATATCATGCAGTCATGAAAAAGCATGAAGCATTGACATGTGCTACATACAACATGGAGGACACTAAACACATGATGCCGAGTGTGGTACGACATCATTTATAGGAAAACCTAGAACTGGCAAGCCTATAGAGACAGAAAGATTCACGGTTGCCAGGGGCTGAGGACAGGGATAAATGGGGAATGGCCGCTAATGGGTAAGAGGTTTTTGTTTGAGGTGGTGAAAAAGTTCTGTACTTAGACCACAGTGATGGCTGTACAACATTGTGACTATACTTAAGACCACTGAATTATGTACTTTAAAATGGTTAAAATGGTCAAAATGAGAGTGCTAAAATATTACCAAAATGGTTAATTTTATGTTCCATGCACTTTACCACAATATTCCTGGCAACACTCAAGTACCTGCCTTCTGCGGACACCTGCGGGGTGCAGTCCCATATCCTCAATCCCTGGACATTCAGCCAAGTGCCATTTTCCTATTAGTGCCAGCTTCCCAATGAAGACACAGAGGTCAGGAGAGGTTGACACGGTTCACTCAAGGAGTCTGCAGGGAGACTGACGGCTGATTCTAGAGACTTTCAATTCTGCCATCTCCACCCCCAGGAGGCACATTAGCCCCCTCCGGGGTTGTGCAGCCTGTCGGCCTCCGGGGGGGGGGTGGTGCTTTCTCTTTCAGGGAATGAGACCCTGAGTGGAAGTGACAGTGACAGCCTCTGCTGCCTGAACTGAGGTCCCAAGTTTAGTCTTCATGGGAAGCGAGAGCCCGATGGAGGCAGTGACCGCCCATTTATCCTGCAGACAGAGTAGAAAGATGGCGCCCAACTAACCGGGGTCCACCTAAAGCCAGCCAAGGCCGGCTGAGGGCCACCTCTGATGGGAGGAGACAGATGTCACAGTGAGTACTTTGTCTTCAAGGCGTGCTTTGTGGAGGGGGCTGCAGAACCCTGCCTCCTGAGCCCAGGCCTCCAGACTTCCCCAGAGCTCTATTTTCTTTTAAAGGAGTCTTCCTGTGCATGTACCTGGCTAGCAGCAAAGATGGGGGCCATTTCTCTAAACACTACAGTCTAGGGCAGGGGTCCTCAAACTGTGGCCCTGGGCCACATGAGGTGGTGTGATTGTATTTGTTCCCGTTTTGTTTTTTTACTTCAAAATAAGATATGTGCAGTGTGCATAGGAATTAGTTTGTAGTTTTTTTTTTAAACTATAGTCCAGCCCTCCAACGGTCTGAGGGACAGTGAATTGGCCCCTTGTTTAAAAAGTTTGAGGACGCCTGGTCTAGAGCATTAATTACCCTGCCCTGCAGGGCAAGGCAGCTGCTGAATGCCTCTGAGATGTAGCTGAACAGCTGGGATGGGGGAAAGCGCAGGGTCTGGGGGCCTGGAAAACTGTCCCCCTTGCCAGAGAGCCCACCTGGGGCTCCATGTGGGCAGAGAGCTTGGCTTAGGAAATCCCAGGCTCAGAAAACCTCCAGGCCTTGTAGAAGCCACCAAAAGGCTTCCATAACTGCTGCCTGGAAGCACAGAAAAGTAGCCCTTGTTTGGTTCTGGGAACCAATGACAAAAGACCCCAAGTGGCTGTAGCCCGGCCACCTCCTGCTCTCCCAGGCAAGCGGAACTTGCTAATAATCGCAATAATCCCCCCAAGTGGGACCAACACCCAAAGCCACAGCGGCCATTCCTTCTTGACCATTGGCCTGAGTGATTGATGCCAGACTCAAAGACACAGACGCCCCTTGAGATAAATGTGACCGTCCCAGCAGCCAGGGCACAATCAGTGAGACCCAGGTGGAGCTGCTCTCTGGAACCACTAGCCTCTCTAAGATCCACCAGCTCCAAAAGGCCGTGAGACCCCCTGCCCCCACCTCCCTCTGTCAGGAACATATTTGGAAAACCACTTCCTGTTTGAAAGCTGCTGCATGAAAGTAGAATTTCAGCCGGTCAGATGAGCAAACTCCATGCAAAGCCCAGGGGGCAGAAACCACTTGAGGCACCCCTGTCCATGAACCTTCACACACACACAGACACACACACACACACACACGTGTAAACACAAGTGCACACATGTATACATGCACACACACACATGTGCATGGTGATCAGGTGAGTCCAGGCTGTCGTGAGTGGTTCTGAAAGAAAGAAGTGTAATGTGTTTCTTGAGGTTTCGATGTGGGGGTGGAAGGATCTGGGGACAGGAAGCAGGTCCCAGGGGCTGCAAGGAGACGAGCCTCTGGGTGTTGCGGCCCTACCCCTTCCTGCCAGAGTCTGAGCACAGTGCGGGCTGAGGTGCCAGCTGCCCAGACACGCAGCATCAGGGGCGGCTACAACAGAGCTTATCTCAGCCGGGCTAGGAAGCATGACTGAAAAGGGAACCCTGAGACTGCCAACCGCAGGCCGGTCACGGGAAGGCCTGGTGTCCAGGCCGAGAACACTTAACAAAAAACAAGAACCAGTCTCTTGAGCTATTTTAGTAGATTTTTCCAGAGCTTTGTTAACCCTTTCTGGCTACTATGAAGACAGGAATGGAATAGCAACCCACTAGTAAAGTCAGTCCTGAGTGTGTGACCTACACACTACAGCCCACCTGCCAGCCCTGGCTGAGACTGGATGGCCGCTCCCTCCCAGTGGAGACCAAGTGTGCCCAGCATCCATCCCTGCCCAGCAGGTGCTCAGATAAGTCCCCACCTGGGCCCTTCAACTCAGGCACACCCAGTGAGCTCCTCCCAGACACCCCACAGGTCTGGGCCTTTCTTCGAGGCCTGGCACCACCTCGGCAGTGAGGACGCTCAGTCAGAAGCCAGCCCTGCTCCCAGCCGGCACACAATCAGCAGAAGCAAATCCACCTACCTATCAGGCCCAGAAACACATCTACGCAGATGAACAGCAAAGTCATGAGGCCAGTGCTCAGAAGAGGCACAGAGCCGCTCCCTCCTCTGGTCAGTAGCATAAACTTGTCCCCCTGAGAGGGAGAACAGAGCACAACTCCCTTTGACGCCCTAATGGTCTCCCCACCTCCAATTCCCCTCTGAAACACCTCAAAGGAAAAGCATGCACTTCTTTCTCCTCCTCCTCCACCCAGCTCCCTCTGCCCCTGTTCACTGCTCACTCCCACCTTCCTCCTCTTCCCGCTCCCTCACTGCCAGGGTCCCCCAAGACCTCCCTGTGTCTCTGTCCCTCACTGCCAGGGCCCCCCAAGACCTCCCTGTGTCTCTGTCTCCTTGACTGGCTGCTGTTCCTCTGTCCCCTTCATAAATTCTGGGGTTTCCCAGAGTTCTGCCTTTGGCTAGCAACCTTACACACTTTCCTAGGATTCCAGCCCAACTCCCTTCCTCTAGTGCCTGGCCCACAAAGCCAACTGATTTCTAGCAATGTGGGTACGCGATGCCCTACAGACACCTCCAGCTTAACTCAGAGGAAAGGAGTGGTCCCTTCCTGGGAAGCGGAAAGCCACAATCTCCTATAATGCCTGCTCACCCTGCCACCTTACCTGCCACCGCAGGCTGTTCCTGTCCCCTCCCGCACCCATCTCTAATCAGCCCCGTCCTCTGCATCCCAGCCCTCTGCCAGAGGTAGACAACGACGTGAGACAGAACACCTGAGCAAATGAAAGGAGCAAACCACTACCCTTATCACTATCAGTTTCAGAAAAAGAATGAGGAGCAAAAAATATCAAATACATGACTGATATTGAGTATTTCTAAGAACTGGCTCAGGAGATGTAAAGTAGCAGGAGGAATAGCAGATAACTGAAGAGAGCAAGGAGGACACGTCCAGGCACCTGCGGGAGTGGGAAGGAAGGCCAGCAGGAAATGTGTCCACTTAGGGAGCGGCAGAAGAAACACCAGACCCCCAGGTCCTCAACCCCTACCCTGACCCTGAGCCATCTGGTGACCATGCGCTACCCCAGCCTTCCAAGGGGAGAGTGGAGTTGTCTTTCCTAAAGACAAGCACTCGGGGAGGGCTCCAGAATAGAGGGACAAACGCCCTCTTCATAAAGGGACCCAATGAAATTCAAAGACCCTCTGAATAAAGGGACCCAGCAACCTTCTCCCTTCTGTGACGGGAGAGACATTTGGTTTATGAACAGATCGGGTTTGCCATCTACCAGGAGAGACTAGAGGGCCCTTGTCTGGAGAAAACAAAAACCCAAAGCAGAAAAATTTCATCAGAAGGATATGAAGACAAAATTGAAATCTCTGAAAGCCAGAAAGATAAGAAAATAGGAAGGAAAAAAAGATAAAGGCTCAGTCCAAGGCTGAGGGGCCATCACTGGAAAAGAGATCAGAGAAAAGAGAAGGAAAAAAGTTGCTAAAATAATAACAGCAACAACTTAACAGCATTTCCCAAAACCATCAATTTCCAGATTCCAAGACCACACAGAATACCCACACAACACATGAAGCCCCCCCAAGCCCTGACTGTACGGTTTTAGAGTATTGATGAAGAAAAGACAATCTTATACTATTCCAGAGAGAAAAAAAGCAAAACTACACAATTTACATATAAAATACGGATTTGTAATAGAAGTGGATGACTAGGAAACAAAGTCTTCGACATTCTGAGTGAGTCTCACCCTAGAATTCTGTCCCATCAGGTTATCAATGAGGAAGGAAAAAAAATTCTCTCAACAAGGTCTGCACAGGCCTCCCTGCCAGGTCCCCATTTTCAGGAAGCTGTTTCCAGCTATGTACCACAAAAACCAGGGAATGACTCAGCACAGAAAAGGCTGGGAACCCAGGACGTGAAACTCCCCTTTCCTGCTGGTGCAAAGGAAGATGTAGGGGTGATTTAGTAGGAGGCAGGGTCAGAGAGGTTGTTTTAGAAGATGGATACACTGGCGGTGCCTGTAGTTCAATCGTAGGGCACCAACCATATAACTGTGGCTGGCAGGTTCAAACCTGGCCCAGGCCAGTTAAAACGACAATGACGGCTGCAACAAAAAAAATAGCCAGGCGTTGTGGCAGGCACCTGTAGTCCCAGCTACTCGGGAGGCTGAGACAAGAGAATCATTTAAGCCCAAGAGTTGGAGGTTGCTGTGAGCTATGACACCACAGCACTCTACTGGGGCAACAGCTTGAGACTCTATCTCAAAAAAAAGAAGATGGATACATTCATAGGGAAGAGGCACTTTATAGAAAAATGTTAAACCATAAAGGAATTGCAAAAGGAGAGAACGGCTTTGAAAGTTGACTGCTGAATGTGGACGTCTGGACGTTTCAGCCACAGCAGGGGTGGGACGTCCCAAGTCTCCAGCATCCCTGCCATAAAAGCAGAGTGTCGAGACTCTCACAAACTAAGGGACCACTTTCCCACCCGCTAGGAAGCTAAGCACAGATGATGAGGACACCATGCTGTTGCAATATTTGGCCCTTCTGAGGACAAGAGCCCAGCAGAGTGGATGACACATTCATCTCTCAAGTCCATTGCTAAGGCAGCGGCTACAGCACAAGTTGAGGATCCGGCCTGATGAGTCCTCAGGTGCCGGCCAGCCTGGGTGAAGGAGAGAAACCTTTATCCCACCAGAGGAGAGGAGGCGCCGGCGAGCCAGGCGTGGGTCTAGACAGTGGGAGAAAACAGAGGGGCCTCACCTCTTGGGGCCCACAGACAGACAGAGAAAAAAAAACAAACAGCAGGGGACAGATAAATGAGGTGTACGAGATACTCCCAGTCAGTGAGAGCTAGATAATCCAAGTAAAAGAATGAAAAACAAACCAACACAGGTTCTATTTTAAACAGTGCAGGCAACAGTGAGGTGGCCTCAGTTGACTGCAGACGGAGATAAGCCCTCTCACAGCCTTGCTGCAGGAACAGACGAGAGAAGGTGGACTGAAATTCAGTTCAGAGACTTCTCCCAGCGCCAGTGTCCTTCTCCGCTTTTGTAAGCCAGTAACTCGGAGACTTCCCCCTGGCTTTACTTCCCTGGCAGCCGAACCCACTAGAAAATGCCCAGCCTGGAGTCAGAGACCTGAGTCTGAACACCGGCTCTGTCTGTAACCAGCCAGTGGCCGTGGGCAAGCTGCCACCGACCTGTCAGGTCACACCCCTGCATCTGTGCACGCGATGACCCAGACCAGGCCCAGCTAGAACCTTCTCAGGCACCGATGTGATCGGCTGACACATTCCAGGCTTGCAGACACAGACCTTCAAGAAGTCCTGTGCTGGGTGTTGGGGTGGGGGTAAGGCAGGTGGCTGCCTGATTCTGGAAGCTCCTAGACCAGGCAGGACAACCCTACACCAGACCTGCCCAACCTGAAAGGCTGGAGGTGGCATAGCTGAAGTTTTACCCCTCCCAACCACCAACACACACCCCTGAAGCCGAGCAGGGGCTTTCCTGACCCTCCCCAACTTGGCACCTAGGCTCCCAGGTGTGGCCGCCCCAGCCAGGAGCACAGCAAGGCAGCATCCCCCTCAGACACCATCTCCCCTCAGGAACCCTCCCAGGCCCATCAGACCCCCGTGCCCATGTACCATCCCCTAACCCAGAAGCCCCACTCCCCACTCCAAGCCCCAAATGAGCTCAGCTGAAAAGTCACTTCCCCCGGGGGCCCTCCCCATCCGCCCACTGCCTCACTCTGGCTCTGGTGGACCAACCCACACTTTCCGTTTCTGTGCTCACTCCTCACGCTTGCCAAGGCCAGTTCCCCTCACCTGGTTCATCCCTGTGCCATCTCTGCAAGGATTTGGGGAATTTTAACTGAACTGAGGTGTGGGGCAGCGGGCTGTGCAGGGAGACAACAGCATGACTTCAGAGTGCCTGTTTAGGTCCCAGCTCTGTTTGCCTCACGTCCCACTCTGGTTTCTCTTTTTTTTTTTTGGCCGGGACTGGGTTTGAACCTGCCACCTCCGGCATATGGGGCTGGTGCCCTACCCCTTTGAGCCACTGGCGCTGCCCCTCACGTCCCACTGTGCACTGCAGAGCTGGGCCAGCCCACCTGCAGCCCTCCCCTCCTCTAAAAAGCAGATGCACAGACATCTGCTCATTTGCCTGCCTCTGAGCCCCGAGTGTATGGTGAGGCTGGCACATGGGCTGCTCAGTCCTGAACGATCACTGATGGTTGTCCTGGGCCCTGTCCGGGTGCTGGGGACAGAGGAGCACAGTAAGGCTCCTACCCTGAAGGACCTCAGCCCCAATCCTCGGGTTCCCAAAGCAGGCCACCTGCTCTCTCACTGTCCCCTGGGGCCCCTCACAGTCCATGAGGCTCCAGCCAAGGCCATCAGAGGGCAGAAGCAGCCAGAAAGCAAGAGCCACAGGTGATGCCCGGCACGAGCTTTCTAGGCTGGCCTGGGAAATTCCGACTGTTGAATCCATCCTCAGTACCTCCAAAGAGGAAGGTGGCAGAGGAGCAGCCAGGCTGCTCCATTCTCGGAGACGTGTGCTGGGCCCAGAAGAGCCATTGAATAAACCCACGCTATGCATTTTCCAAGCTGGTGTCTGCAAACACTTAATGGCCACGGGCCCCTGGATTCCAGCTTTTGCAGACGGAGGCTCAAAACCTCCCAGCCCAGAAGCCCCATCTGCCCATGGATATGCTTTGTTTGGCAGGCAAAGTTTTAAATTTTTAAAAAATTTGTTCCAACATTTAAAAATCAGATTATTTCACATAAAAATCCAAATGTCCAGATTCTCTAAAAAAAAAAAAACACCAGGCAGCTTTGGACTGAAGATGAGAGAAGAGGGCTGCGAGGGAAAGCCTCTCAGGGTCCTGGGTAAGGGGGCCCTAGGGTGGGGACACGAACACCTAGGGGAGTCCCATTGTGAGCTGGTAGGGTCAGTCTGAAGCAGGGGAAGCTCGGCCAGCCACAGCCTCTGGAAGTCCCACTCCCCACCATTCCCTACAGCCTCACTCCCACAAAGGCTCACTCATTCATTCATATTACATACTGGCCCCTGCAGGCATTTGGTTACTTAAAAATGCACAGGCACGGGCCTCATAAACCCACCCAGGGCACAGGCCTCCTTCCTTATAATATCATCCACCTCCCTGGCACCCAACCTTTGATGACATAAAACCCAGCTGACATCAGGAATGAAAATCCAGCCACCTCCTGGCCAGACGAGGTGCCTCATACCTGTAACCCCAGCACTCTGGGAAGCTGAAGAAGATCACTTGAACTCAGAAGTTTGAGACCAGGCTAAGCAAGAGCAAAAACCTCATCTCTACTAAAAACAGAAAAATTAGCCAAGCAGAGTGGTACAAGGCTGCAGTCCCAGCTACTCAGGAGGCTGAGGCAGGAGGTTCACTCAACCTCAGGAGTTTGAGGTTGCTGTTTGTGAGCTGTGATGTACTGTACTCTAGTCTGGGCAACAAGAGCAAAACTCTGTCTCTAAATAAATACCTTATTAAAAAAAAAAAGAATATACATGCTACCTCCTGGAAAGAGTACACATCTACCCAAGAGGACACTCAGGAACTCTCTTTGTAGGATGACTACCAACTATGGGCTATAAAGATATATTGAATAATTGACAATCTATCTGCTGCACGCTGTGCTTTTATCCTTACAGATCTGCATATCGTTTTACAACGTCCAAAAATGCTAACATGTCAAACTCTGGGGTAAATATCCTCATAAATTATTCATGAGGAAAAAAAGTCACACATAATGATGAGCTCTAAATGACAGAAACCATTACTTTTATTTTAAATATCAGTCCATTGAATAGCTCCATTTAAAAATGAATTAACTCACTATTTTTAAAATGATTAATATTTGATCAACATCAGATACCTAATCTGAAGCTTTAATCGTCCCTCAAATCTAATATAAATCAGCTTTCTTTGGGCAATTTCAACATCTATTGGAAAGGCAGTTGTGACTTTGTAAGGAAAGGAAAAAAAAATGATCAAAAAAGTGATTGTAGATTAGAAGAGATACCTGCTTTTTATCTTGAGTTTTCTTAAAATCTTCACATGCTAGCCAAAACAAAACATTTTCTTCACTGAATTCCTTTTTTAAAAATTCCTATGGATAAAAAGAAAAGAAAATGATATAATATTCATTCTACTTAAAAAAATTGACATATTTTCCATCAAGGTCTGATCTGGCAAAATTCAACAAATGAGCATGGTTCAACTACCCTTTGAAAACTCCACCCTGAAAAACAAAGAGTATGTTTAATGTCAAAACTAGAATTTCATACACATTTGACCTTAATGGCTTTGACATCATCATGAAGAGTAAAAACGAAGCAGGAATCTACTCATATTTCTTAGCTGACAATAAATTACCAAAAAGTAAATTAAAGTGGAAGATTTATTAGTTCCTTCCAGATAGTGTTTAAACAAAGTACATTCCTGTAAAATCAGGCCCCTTTTTTTTTAAACAAAAGAAAAGAAAACATTTTCAGCGTGTCTAAAAATGCCATGATGAAAATTATTTTAAGTTGGATGTGTATTTTTTTTTTTGGCAGAAGGTTGGGCAGTGAGCGACACGGTCAGCCCTTCTGCTATCCAGAGACCTCTCTGAGATGTGGACACTGATGACTGCAGCCTGGTGTCCAGGAAGTAGTATCCCCAGTGCAGCCACCACCCCGCCCCCAGGGAACCCTAACAGGAAACAGCTATTTCCAGGTAGCACCTGCACTTCCCCATCCACCAGACCCTCTCGAGGAGGTCCTTCACCAGGCTCATATCGCCAGCCTCAAGCTCTGCCAGTCACACACCCTGAGACTCCTCCAAGCACGAGAGAACAAACCTTCACATCAGAGAGATACAGTGCTGGGAATTCTCTGTACAGACTCTGCCAATGGGCACCGTGTCTTTCTTCCCATCCCTCCCCAATCCCTCCCATCCAACTACATGAAAACTAGAAACAGCCTGTGCATGTCCCCTGGTGCCTATCCAGGGCCCCTGGGAGAATGGTGCCAGCGTGGCCACGACAGATGAGAAATTCTTACTTTCCAGTTGGCACAGACAGTGCTAAAGACTGGCCTATTTCTCCCCCACAAACTCCATTAACAGTGAAAAGGGCAAACCCTAAATCTCTTCACGCCTTCAGGGTCTTCCAGCAGGTTCTCCAGGGAGGTTGCCCATTTGGCTGTGCTCTTGAGGCTCTGGCGGCTGCTGCTGCGGCTGCTGCTGGAACTACCATCACTGTCGTGGGCGTCTGCAAAAACAAAGTTCACATTATGTACAGGACCCAAAGATGCTGCTTTTAAAAAATCTGCATGCAGTGGTCACCACTGCCACCACCACCATCATGGCTAACCCACATTAAGCTATATGCCGGGCTCTATTCCAGGTGCTGAACACAACGGATTCGCTCTACTCACAACAACCCCATAAAGCTGGCGCTATTATTCCCTCCATTTTACAGATGAGGAAAACTGAGGCTCGGAGTGATGAAGGGACTTACCATTTCCTGCCACATCCTTCTCCCACATCTGTGTCTGCTGACCAACTAAAAGGCAGCCCTCCAGTCTCACCCGAGCCCTTCTCCCAGAGAACCTTCCCTCAAGAGCAGCTGCCTCCCCATCGCACTTTGTATACAGTCTCACAATTAGAATTTGCATAACACAATTTTAAATAAAGACAGGATTGCCTCAAGTGCCAACTATCACACTGTTACTTGTTCTTTTATTTAAACTTTGGATATTTTGTTCATCATAGGTATTATTGCCTTTATTTTTGTCTTTTAGAACACTGCATTACATATCATGTATCTTAATGCCTGAGTTTTTGTTTTTTTTTGGTCACCCCATCCCCTTACATTTTGGTGTGTAGAGTGTATCTGCACATCTTCCACGGCACCCTGACTCAAGACACTTAAAAGCACCCTGGAGGGAAAACAGCATCTTCAACTAACACACTTGGCCACCTGCCTGAAGGAGGAAGTGACAAAACAAGAATGCCTCATTCAACAGAATTTAACTCTCTCCTGGAGTCAAGTAAAACCATGAAATGTCACTTCAGATTGGCTCAGGTTCAAAACCCAGTTTGGCCAATTAGAACTACAAGGCCTTGGGCAAAAATTTTGCATATATTTTAAGATAATCCCCTATCTCTCAGGTTATCCTAAGGATTCAAAAAAAGGAAGGCTGTAAGGCCCCTCGCAGTGTCCTTGGGTCACAGGAGACCCTCAGCAAATGTTAGTTCCTTTCTCCCTTCCCTAAAATAACAATCTACGAATGAACTATTTTTATGGTTAATATTTTTCCTGTATTGACATTTTTTCAAAGCTAGTGGCATGTTTCTATTTTAAAAAAAAGTTTGAATGTAGGAGAAAAATTAACTTTTAATTAATTATGAAATCAGCGAAGCTAATCACTTTTAAAGGATACATTTATTTATTTATTTATTTATTTATTTATTTATTTATTTATTTTGAGACAGAGTCTCACTTTGCTGCCCTCGGTAGGGTACAGTGACATCACAGCTCACAGCAACCTCTAGTTCTTGGGCTTAGGCGATTCTCTTGCCTCAGCCTCCCGAGTAGCTGGGATTACAGGCGCCTACCACAACACCTGCCTATTTTTTTGTTGTTGTTGCAGTTTGGCCGGGGCTGGGTTTGAACCTGCCGCCCTTGGTATATGGGGCTGGCACTCTACTCACTGAGCCACAGGTGCTGCCCTTAAAGGATACATTTTTTTAAAATCTTATAAATATTAATTGCTGCAAATAGCCACAGGACCACACAACTAAAAATATTTTTGGAGGAAATTCCCATCACAACACACTGGACTGACTTAATAGTAAAAGCTTCTATGATCTCTGATGTCCTATAGGGTGTAGGTGTCAAAATACACATTAATCTCTTAATCGTCTGGGATTCTAAATCTCTACCTGGATTTTAGACATTTGCTGGATGACTTGCGCTAAAGCAGAACCCAGAAATCCAGTGGGGTCTGTGCGTCAATACTCAGTGGTGGCAGAATATGTTGGAAAATTATTTGAGACAAATTCATTCCCCTGAGAAGCAAACTCAAACAAATGGACCTAATGCTTTTCTAAAGCGACTCTCAGTTTGTGGATATTAAATCAGTTTCCTGTTCTGACAAATGCTGAGATGGCGATCTGAACACCAAGCTTCTATCCAACAAAGCATAAATGCAATGAAAAGCTCACTATTATGAGAAATTTCTGCAGCAGAGTTCATTCTTCCAAGCATTTCATTAATTTACTCTTCTACTCTTCACCGAGAGAATACGGTTTCACAGTTTACTCCATTTCTCCAGCAGATCTTCTCTTAGGTAAATAAATACAGAGACACAGTTTGCTGTTCCAGGAACAATCTTAGGTGGCCCCAGATTTCTCTTGCCACAGCAGAACAACTACTTTGGCCGTAAGTTTTCAACATTGGTCTGAAAGAATTCCAAAACTCTTGACATTTTTTTCAATAATAAACCAAACCACATTTGGGTTTTCACCACCACCCTGTCTTGCGATTAAACACACGTGGTGGATTCCCATCTGGACCGCAGAGCGCCTGAGAGCTGGGACAGTTGCCCCCCTATTAGATAGTTGCTAACCTCCCTCTTTGGTTTGTACTCTAATCGTTTTTGCATGTTAGGTTTTTCTGTGTCAGCTTTCATCCAAACAAAAAGTTTTACAACTCGAAACCCATGGCCCTGCCCCTTATTTTGTAGCCTGGGAAACAAAAGTCCAGAAGAGAAAATGACCTGTCCAAGGTGATGCAGATAAAGAACCACTGGACAGAAGCACGCTGGGGACCTCCATGAAAGGGGACCTGTGCCTACCACTGAGTCTATAGAATCCCAGGGCTCCTCGGAACACAGCTGAAAAACTGATGGGTTCTTCTGTTCAGCTCTTTCCTGGGCTATCATGTCCCTTGCACCAAACGTCACGAAATACATTTACAGTAGAAGAGTGTGGAGTTTTCCAAGATGGCTCAGGAAGCACACCAAGATGAAGTTCCTCTCACTACCATGGTCATCCATTTTCCGGCTTTGGCGCCCTAGATAGACTTCCTGACTTTTTGCCTACCTTCTGCCCCCTGCGTGCTCCTTCTGTCTGAGATACCCTCTCCCTATCTGTCATGTGTTTTGACTTTCCCCAGAAATACTGGCTTAAATTTTTCTAAGACATCCTGATTATCTTTCAAGTTCGATAAAAAGCTTCTGACTTTTGCCTCCGTTTTTTAATCCTTCTTGATTAGTATCAGTATAGACAGATCTTGATGGAACAATGTTTGCAAACTCAATTCACTTAACAGCATCTCTCTTTTCCAAGTGATTATTCTCAGCCTCCACTGAGACAAGCAGAGGTCCACTCTACTTGGCCTTGCCCTTGGGATTGCCCTTCAACTCAGTCATTTCTGCTCCTCGGGATCCCCTGCTCAGGAGACCCACCAAGTGAGGGATTCCTAAACCACCTAAGTTCACTTCAAATATCACAATGGGTCCAGTAATGTGCAGGGAAAATGCATAACCTTTCACAATAGCAGGTAGGTTTATTCTGAATTTAAGAATAAAGCAAAACCAAGATTTCCCAGCTGCCCAACTCCTGACATTTGGATTCACAAAGTTCTAATATTCTTCTGTCCTTTGAAGTTTCCATTTGGGATGGATTGTACAAGAAAGCATAGATGGGAAAAAATGGTAAACATGTTTTCTAAGTTGCTCTACAACCTCTCGAGTTAGTTAGGAGCTATTTGTGATAACATTTGTTTATTTCAATCTTGTCATGCTTGGTTTATTTTTTCTTATTGTTTAATTCAACTGTAAAACATTTTTTGCAGTGAATCAAATGTTTTTGTTTTTTAGACCTTGGGCTCTCTAAAGCATTTTCGATCTTCGATTTTTTTTGCAAGAAAAATACTTATTTTTCAATACATTTATCTTCAAATAAACCTATCATTAGCTAATAATAAGAATTAACACTTGCAAATTGTTTACAATGTGCTGAGTACTGCTCCTATCTTTTCACGTGGGTTAAATCATTCAATGTTCACAATAACCCTTTGATATAGTTAATATTATTCCCACTTTACCGATGATAAAACTGAGACACAGTAACTTGCAAGGGCCACCAGCAGTGGGGAATCATGATCCAAACCCAGGCAGTCTGGCTCTAGAGCACACACCCTTTACCACGAAGCCCTGCTGCCACTTTTATTTTTGTTATCTGCCGATGAGCACACTCTGAGGCCAGCAGGCAACAGCCTCGAAGAGACTGATAACAATCACACAATGGGGAAAAAAACTGAGAAAATTGGGTCAATTTTCTCAGGAAAAGTCTGATTCCATGCAGGAAAAAGTCATCTCAGATTGGAGTGGAATTATCCAGCACACAAACACGCTACATTTATGTTGTGCCTCGTGGCTCTGGCTTTAGTAAAAGCCATTATTTCAAAGATGGGTGCAGCATTTATGGTGCAGATGGCCAGGGCTGGTTGCCTGCAGCGCATTTTATGGTGCATTATTTATAGACGCTGTGATGTCATTCTAACAAAGACCTTCTCTGGACATTAATTCCTTGGAAACCCATACTCAAAAAGCACCTGCAACACTCATCAGAACTGAATGCCCACAGTAAGGGTTTCTGCTATTCATCTGCAGGAAGGTCTGTGTAATGATCCTGCATAGATAATATCCCCAAGTCAAATAATACCTTAGTAACATCTCAATATCCAGCTTCTTCAACATTGGAGTTAATTTATATCCTCAAAGCATTTGTCTTAGGTACCCGCAAAATCACAGCATATTTTTAAAAAAATTAAAAAGTAAACACTCAAGTCCAAGTAAACGCAGAGACATTAATCCTAAATTCTAACGTGGTTTGGTACCCTGCACATACACACTCTCTATTCCTATAAAATACTCTATTTGACAATGAACTTTCAAAGAAAGTACACAACCCACAGAACTTATTTAAAGCATCTTATCACCTAGACCACATCAATTGTATTACATTATTTAAAAAAAAAAAAAAAAAAAAAGTCATCCCAACCTAGAAAGTCAGTTTGTTACAACTGGTCATCCCTGTATGGCCAGGGAGAAAGTGGGTCATGGAAACATTGTATCTAAATATTACTTAAGTATTTATCAACCCCAGCGTCTAGCTTCTGAGAATAACTACTACCCTGCAGGCGTGCAATTCCCCTGCTGGGGAGATTTGATGAAACTGCAGTTAGCAGAAAATAATGATAAAAGTGGAAAAGTTTTAAAATAATCATCATAACAGCCAGCATCCAAGACAGAAGCAGGAAAACAGGTTGCCGTGGTTCGCTCGGCTCAGGAAGGGGATGGTGGCATTTTTGCATAGAGCTTGTTCCTCTAAGAAAGTCAAGTACACATGGTGGTCCTTCCAAGGTCACCTGCGCACCTCTGGTCTGCACCATGCACTTCCCCCAGCCCTTGTCCTCCCCTGGGCCAGGGCCACAGTGATGGGTAAGCTGAGGACATCTCCTAAAGGGGTTGGGGGGCCATTCCTTACATTCCATGCTCAGGGGTCCACCTGAGAAGTTCCACTCCGATGCCTTCTCAGAGACGCTTTGCACGAGAAAGGCAGGGACTGCTGGACTCCGGAGCACCCTTGGGTCCGAAGGAAAAACCAGCCTCAACATCCTCTTTTGAGTGGACCAAACAACAGATGGCCACTTGTTTCCAGTTTCTACCACAGGGAAGGAAATAAGAACGCCGAACTGTTATTTGTAGCCTCCTCAGAATCTCTACTTTCTAGGCAGAGGCCCCAGTGTCCCTGTCCTGAGAATGAAGAGCCTGTCACTGACTCTCTCCTCTTCCCAGAAGCCTGTACTTCCTCTCGGCCAGACATTTGTGTATAAATGTGCCTCACTCTTCACTTCAATATCCCTGCCCCCACCTCAAGGCAAAATAATTGACTTTTCTCCTCCAGTATCAGTCACATAGACCCTGCACTGCTTGAGAGAAAAGGCCGTGTCCTCCTCGGCGTCTGGCTCTCATGTATATATTTTATAATAAATATCTTCCAAGGAGTGAACAAAGTTGGGCACGAGGCTAAGGGACTGAGGGGGACGACAGCTAATACAAAATAGTTGACATTTACTGAGCACTTATTAGACCCCATCTAAACTTCATAACTATCCTTGGGGTTCAGTTCCATCACTGGCCCCTTTTCACAGATGAGGAAACTGAGGCACAGAGAGGATAAGTCACTTGCTACAAAGCAGCCTGGAAGAAAATGGATGAGCAGGTCGTCTGGCTGCCGAGCCCGGGAAGGAACACACAGTGAAAGGTACAAGAAATGAAAGGCGGGCCCTTATTCTCATGGAACTTAAACTGAATGGAGAGGACAAGATCAGGAGTCCCCAGGTGGCCACCTGGACACAGTGCCACCAGCTGACATGAAGTTTTCTTCACCAGCCTGGGAAGAAAGAATAACGGTAGGAGAAGATTTGCTGCGTGAGCTGTGTGGATAGAACAAGCACACTCTTGGGTTGCTGCCTTGGTTTTTGTTTTGAAATAGAATTGCCTTCATTCACATGGTCCAGGGAGAAACAAACTGGTTCCTTCCTGCTCGGAGAGGCTGTGCTCTCAGATGCAGAGGACTGGGGGACCTGGAGCAGCTGGGGGACTGGGGGACCTGGAGGGAGACCCAGGCACTGGGGCATGGTGGAGACACCTGGGGAGAAAGGGGGGTATCTAGCCCCTCTCAGGGCAGAGTGGGGAGCAGGGAAACGGGCCTAGGAGGGAGGGCAAGCTGATCAGGGGTTCCTGGGCACCAGGCAGGGGGCAGCAAGACTGACCCAAGGGTGCTTGGTAGGGCCTCTGACAAATGCCACTGGCTTGGAAGGGAAATTTGCCCCCAGAAGGCTGCAAGGAACTGCTTCAATCCAGCAGATATCTCCTGACAGCTCTTATCAAGGGGCTGCCGCTGCTGCCTGCCCAGGCCCCTCTGCTCCCACCGCCACCCGTGGGCGGCTGCGGCGGGGAGCTATCTAGGGGAAGCAGAAGAAACTCATGAGAGTAAATTTAGTAAAAGTTAAAAGGCAAGTTCCCAGAGCCCAGCGTCAGGGGGCCCCAGGGCTTGCTGAGCCCAGAGAGGGAAGTGACTCAGTTCACCCAGGAAGCCTAGAAAATGGTCAAGCCAGGCAGGCATCTGTCTAGCTTTCCAAATTTTCTAACAACGAGGAAAGGAGAAAGCACACCAAATGCAGATCAGCGGAGGCAAATAAAGCTCCATGAGCCCCTCACACCAAGAGGGTCCCACAGACTGGTGGGCTGACCACACCTGACAGAGCAGTGCCCCTGGGCCTGGCCCAGCCTCTGTGTCCCTCAGGCCCCGGCTTGCTGGAGGCCGGGACCAGGGATGTTCTGCTGAGAAAGTTTCCCCAGCTGCCAAGACTGCCCGTTGCTGGCTTGTTAAAACAAAGACATTAAATTGCTATGTAGACTGTCATCTTTAAATAAAACTTAAGCC
This sequence comes from Loris lydekkerianus, assembly GCA_963574355.1. NCBI lineage: Eukaryota > Metazoa > Chordata > Mammalia > Primates > Lorisidae > Loris > Loris lydekkerianus. The sequence goes on from CAUYPK010001178.1 coordinate 156,529, forward strand.
CAGCAATAAATCTGAAACCATTCCAAAGGGTTTAATAGGATAATGTACCACAGGCACCAGTGGAAGGCCGAGGCCTCCTTGGCAGGGTGGGAATTCCCCTGATGGGTCACCCCTCGCTCTGGCTGCGAGGATGGGTTAGGGGTGGGGTGGCTTCAGATTTGCTTTTTAGGTGGACACATCCCAGTTGTCATCAACAATGCAAGTTGTGAGGGACAGGGTAAATGGACAGAACCCTTCAAGGGGGCCTCGCGTCTCAGCAGCATTAGAATCACCTGGGTGCTCCCCACCCCAGGAGTGAATCAGTGGGGGGGGGGGTTGAGGCCTAGGAAGCTGCATTTTAACAAGTTCTTCTTTACCCCCATGTGATTGGTGGAACACGCTTTGAGAAAACTTGGAAAGGAGAATAACAGAATGCCACTTTGAATCTTGGAAGGTGGGGGTGGGAACTCAAAGCCCTCAGTAAGACTTTGCTGAAAAGTAGGAAAGAAAAAAGAAAGAAAGAAAAGTAGGAAAGGTCTGAAGTAGAAGGTGCTTAGGGAGGCAGGACTGCAGCCAGGCCCAAATCAGGGGTCTTGTAGGGACAGATCCAGGTTTTGTGGGGCTTGAAGCTTATACCATTTGGGAGCCTGTTTAAGAAAAATAATTCAAAATTATAAAATATATATATCAGTACAGAGTCCCCCCAAAGATCACTTGTCTGGCTTCCCTATACCTTAGCCTCTGGGCCCACATTCCCCCTTTCAACGCCTTTCCCCAATGCTGGGTGGTAATGACCAAGCAGGAAGAGGCTCATGTCCTTTCCCATTATAGGAGCAGAATTTCAACTTAAAGTCCCCAAGAAAATAAGGATCTTGGAGCCCAGGTATCCAATGCCAACCCGTAATGTTTAGCAGCTGACCTTGCTATCAGTGACATAGCCACATTTCATTAAAGGTGGCTTAAAACTTACTGCCCTGAAACTATTTGCTCCCTAAACCTGCCCTCAGTCTTTCTGGTGTGCAACTTGGCCATAGGCAAAAGCACCCAAATCCACACATCTTCCATGATTCAATGGTTCTATTTGTGATTCTTAAACCCCAAAATGAGCCACAGCAATAAGTAATCTGTACAGAGGTATTCATAGCATCTCTACTTATAGGAAAAGTGAGAAAAGCTAAAAGCTAGGAAATATTTCCCTTTTACTATGTGCCAGGCATTGTTCAAGGAGCTTCATATGCTTTAGCATACTTAATCCCACAACTCCATGAAAACAGGGAAACTGAGGCAGAGGAGTGCTGGTATCTCTCCAGGGTGGCAGGGGACAGTCTTGAGTTTTAGCATTTGCTAATTTCCATGGCATAAACAGCCCACCCTAGAGAATCTCCAGCTATCTGTGGTGTAGCTACCAGTTCCCAAATTTCCTGAAGATTTAAAGTGGCTCCTGTAAGAGCCAGTCCCAGCATAGCATTGCAACAGAGACACAGAGAAGTTACTTGACTGAATGACAAAGCCAAGGTTAGAACCAAGAATTTAACTCAAGTCTAGGCTCTGACCACAGCTCCACAGGCCTGGGCCAGAGGTAGGGAAGAGCTGACATCAATACCCACCAGAGAGTCCTTAGACTCACACACAGCACAGGAAGGTTTACAGGACCGCTAACACTAACGGTGCACTTACAGCATGCTGGGCAACCGTGTAAGATCTGTGCAATAACCCTACCAAGAGCTGCATTACTAGGCTGGCCCTAAATATTAAATGGAGTGATTTGCATTATTTGATAGGTGGGGGACAGGCTCTGATTAAGTGCTTAAGGGTAGCTATTACTTTTCCCATTTTGCAGATATTCTGCACAGAGGCATAGAGGTTCCCCAGTTAGTAAGTGGTGGAAGTGAGATTTTGGGCCAGCCAGTTTGGTTCCAGACTTTTAGTCACAATGTCCCTCAGAAACATGATGTTAGGTGAGAAAAGAAAACGGACCTGCATTCTCCTATGCAGACTCTGAGCGGGGCAGGACAGCGAGGCAGACCTGGGCGTGAAAGATTTCTCCATCATCTAAGAGTGACTTGGGGGCAAGTTACCTAACAGCTTCTGGCTTCAGTTTGTTCCTTGGTCTCCCGCCGGATTGGCCTAACGGTGACAAGAATTCACAGAAGGCAGTGAGCTGCCCGCTAAGCGCTGGATAGGTCGTGGCTATTATTATGAAGAAGAAAAGACAAGAGAACTGGAAAGAAGAGCAGGGTTTCATCTTTACCGCGGGTTCTTTGTCATATAAAACTGCTTCAAACTGTGGCTCAGGCTGGTCCAGCGTGACAGCCAGAACTTCGCTGGCACGGGTTTACAGATGTGCCCATCTCCACCCTGGAGTTAGGCCATCTTCGCGGGCCCCACCTTTTTGCTCCGCGCTGCAAAACCGAAGGTCTCCGGTGTCCCAGACCCGGCTGCCCAGCCGGGGGCTTGAGGTCCAGCCGCGCCTGCAGCTGGCGCGCACTGGCACTGTTCCCACCCACGCCCGCCGCACAGGCAACACCTCCAGACCAGGGTGAAACCCGCCCGCCCTTCTGCTTTCGGAATCCAGATCCTAAGCTACCTCCAAACTTTGGGGGTATTTTGGTCTCCCTTTTCTCCCAGATCATCACTAAAAAGAAAACTGTTGTTGTTCCCCTTTTCACCCAAACTTCCTCCCCGGCGCCTCCCAGGCTCTGCGCTCCCCTCGCGGCTGGGACCGTGGGCGCCGGGCGCAGCGCGAGAAGCGGCGCGCTCGGCCGGGCTCCCGTCGGGCTGCATCGCCGAGCCGCGCCCGAGCCCTGGAAGGAGGGAAGGATGCCCGGCGCCCGGCTTACCTGACGGCGGCCGCTTCCTGCTCAGCCGGCTCACGGCGCGGTTAAACATCGCCGCGCACGCCGGCGAGGAAGGAGCTGCAGCCGTGCGGCGCGGCGGAGCAGCCGGAGGAAGGCGAGGAGGAGGAGGGCGAGGGGAGGAGCCCGCGCGGCACCGCCCCGGCCCCCGCCCGCCGCCCTCCTCCCCGCGATGCGCCGCGTGGCGTGCTTGGTGCGCCCGGACTGCCCGCGACGGCGGGGCCCTAGGTGCCCGGACGGGGAGGGGCGTCCCCGCCCGCTCCAGTTGCTCGGAGCGGGCCCCGCGCCCGCCGGGGACGTAGGCGCCCCTGCCGAGGCGGTCAACGAGCCCAGGCCCCTGGCCGCGCAGCGGGGCTCGTGCGAGGTGCCGCCCCGCCCGGCTGCCCGCTCCCTGCAGCCCCGGGAGAGGCTCTGCGCGCAGGGCGGGCTCCCCTCCGGGACCACAGGCCGGGAAGCCGCGACCTCGCGGATCCGCCCAGTTCGCGCACGACTCGGCCTGTGGCCTCGGTCTCCCGCCCCCGAGATAGGGATCCCCGTGCGCTCGGGCCTTCCCACGGCGCCAGGGCGGGCGGGAAGTCCTCGGGGCCGCGAGCCGAGCCGCCAGTGGGCGCCCCCTCCCGGCCCGTGCCGGCCGCTCCGCGCGCTGCCCTTGGCCTTGAGGCTCCGGGGATGGGCCTCCGGGATTTCCGCCGAGCCCCTCAGGTTTCAGCGTGGAGCTGCGCTCGGTCTGCACACTTGCGCGCCCCGGGCACTTCTCTAACCTTAAGGACTCGTGGGTCCCTCCGGCAGCCTCAGGGACCAACGTCGCTCACGTCCCCACCGCGTTCTCCTCTCCCACACCGGGTCACCTGCTTGGCGCCGCGCGCTCCACTCCTCTGTTACTTCATTTCTTCAGAACTGCCCAAGAGGGGGTGTCATTAGCCCCATTTTCTTGAACATGTGGTTTGCAAGAAATTGTCTTTCTGGCAAATTTTGTTTTTCTCCTTGTGTATCTGGCTTTGTCTTCAAATTGGTCTTTATTTTTAGCTGTACTAATTGCTATTTTTCTAAACTGTTCCCCTGTCTTCCCCCCCACCCCCATTCTTTTGCAGTATTTTCACTAGTTGGCACTTTCTTTTGTATCTGCGATTCTGCGCCGCCTGTTCTGTTCACTTTTCCTCTCTCCCTCTACCCGCCCCACATCCCAGTTCCACGCCATGTCTGTCCTGTGGTCGCTTCTCCTTTGGCTCTCAAAGTCGTGTTCCTTGCAGCCCTTCCACGCACTCGCCCCTGGATTTCCAGGCTCCTGAAGGTTACCCTGGAAGCGACCACGGGACCATGAACAGGATTAGAACTCAACCTGAGCCGCCCCACCTTAAAAAACCCTTTCCTTTTCTTGGCCCACAAGCTTCCACTCCGTGGTCAAGTGGAACCTTAGGCAGGAGTTTTAAGTTTTGTAAAAGTAGGATTTTAAATCCTGGCCGTGTCCTGGATCCAAATGAAGTCACTGCATTCTCATAACAATAACAAGCCAGCACACCCATCCAGAAAACTTCCCCTGTACCAAATCACAAATCTTAATGCAGGAAATCAGAGCACAGAAACAAAGAGGTAAAGTCAGGCACGGCCAGATAAATGTTGTGCTATGCTGGTTTTCAGGTCCACCCTTGTGTGTCCTGAAAAACTCTGGCTTCAGTCATGCTTACAAATTGCTCCTGAGCTCAGAATCCCAGGCCTCTCTTAAATAAAAAGAATATATAACAGCTTCAAATCACTTTATCCTATTAGAACATCAGACAGTAAGTGCAAAAATAAGGAGGCATGTAACTGTGTCTTAGCAGGTTTAATGTAGATAAGTTTAAAGTTTGCGTTTGGGACATTGAAAGACTGTCCTCCTGAAATTGCTATCAATGCCTCTTTTAATCATCTAAACGTCAGGACTGGTGGAGTGGCTCACACCTGTAAGCTTCCAAGTTTCTCGCTCTCTCTCTCACACACACACACACACACACCACTTAGTTCTGCCCATGGTTTCCATTTGGATTGAAGGTGCTTCCCATCTGAATAGCTTTGCTCCTGTGTGAGTCCAGCACCTGCCTTCTGTAGCTGTCTCAGTCAAGTGTTGGCAAGCAAACCAGGGTAGCCAATTTGGGGAAGAGGATGAGCAGTTCAGCACCTTTCTCCCCCTGCTGGTCTCAACTTTGGTTCAACAACCTCCAGATCAGGCAAGAAGCAAAAGCCCCAGATGTTGTCCAGTAAAGCAGAATTCCAGCAGCATCATTGAAAATACCACATTTTGGAGTTTAATATTTTCTTTTTCTTTTTTCTTTTTGTAGAGACAGAGTCTCACTTTATCACCCTCAGTAGAGTGCCATGGCATCACACAGCTCACAGCAACCTTCAACTCCTGGGCTTAGGTGATTCTCTTGCCTCAGTCTCCCAAATAGCTGGGACCACAGGCGCCTGCCACACGCCAGGCTGGTTGTTTGTTGCAGTTTGGCTGGGGTCAGGTTTGAACCGGCCACCCTTGATATATGGGGCCGGCACCCTGCCCACTGAGCCATAGGCACCGCCCAGGAGTTTAATATTTTCTATTTTACTTAGAAACTTCAAAATGTTGGTTAGCTGTAAATACATTTTACAGTCTCTTTCTTATACCCAGAATATGTACAACAGGACTATTCTAGGTCATTTGGAGCCGATGAGGTGTAGTAAAATAAACAAATAAATGCCTGACTTGAAGTCACGAGCCTGGGGCACCAACCCTTACAATACCCCAGAGCAACCGCGTGTCCTTAGACACATCACAGCCTCAGGGGACAGGACGAGGAAAGGATGCCACCTATTCAATTACAATGAACAAAAAAGCATCTGGCATAGTGCCCAGCACGTGTTGATACACAAAAAGTTACTGGAGTCTGAATTACTCCCCCTACAATGCCATTTTGATAAACGATCAACTTTATCTTATACACAGTCAAAAGTTGAAAGTTTTTTTAATTATAGGAAGGTGGCAGGATTAATGATGGTGTGATACTCATTGAGTTGCTGTGGCATGGAGGGCAGGGGAAAGGAAATCAGTACAGCCTCTCTGGAAGGCAGGGGAGGAAGATGTGTTCAGATGCATATTTGGCAATATATGTAAGAGTGTCCAAAATGTTTATACCCATTGGACTGGCGAATAAATTCTACAACTGGCAATTTGTGCCTGAAGAAGAACAAATGAATCAAAGGTTTATATATGAAATTAAACATCATAACACTTCTTTTTATCAGTGCTTTTATAGTAACTAAAAATGCACATTAAGAGAATGAATAAGATACAGCATATTCCTACGATGGAATATTTAACCATTGTTAAAAAAAAAAACAGTGTGAGGAATCTTGGGTGATGTGAGAACATGCTTATGACAAGCTCTCATTGACAAACTCAGGATGCAAATATAGAGAAAAATTTCAGTGCAGGGGAGGAGGAGAAAATATAGTATATTTATGTAAACAAGACCAAAATATTATTAGAATTTATCTCTGGATGATAGGATAATGGGTGATTTAAATTTTCAAATTACATTTTCCTATTTCATAAAATTTCTGCAATGCATATGATTTTAAATCAGGGGTGAGGAATCTGTTATTAGAAAGTGGTGGAATCTGGGTTTGATGCTACAAATTTGCAAACCCTCATTTTGCAACATTAGTTTTGCTTTCACAAAACTTGTAATTTCCCATGGAAGGAGCGAGCAGACACTGGCCGCCTTTCCCATCTTTGATCTCTCTTGCATTTCAAGTCCCACATTCCTGGCCTATCACAGCTGGAGGGATCCTTGGAGATCAGCGTATTATGTGCAGATCAGGAAACTGAGGCCATAATCAGTCAGCAGCTACACTCCCCTGTGGCTGGCGGGGATGCTGGGCAGGTGGTCTGCCTGGTACAGAATTCTGCACCCATTGAAGATGCATCTTACAAGACCTTTAGGTGAGTTTTAGGTTCCTGTTAGGATTTCCAGTTAAACGGGGCAGATTAGTTATATTGGCTTGCAGCCATACTTGTATTTCTCCGTTCTCAAAACAAAAACAATCAGCCGTGAAAAAGAAGGAGATCCTGTCACTGTAGCAACATGTGTGAACTTGCAGGACATCACACTAAGTGACATAAACAGGCACACATAGATACATACGGTCTGATTCTACTTATACATAGAATAAGGTACCCAAATCGGTCAAAGTGGAACAGTGGTTTCTAGGGGACAGGGAATGGGAGAAATGGGAAATATTGATAAAGGGTACAAACTTCCAGTTGGAAGAACAGATTCTGGGGATCTCCTGTCCAGCCTGGGCGGTGGGGCAGGTGTTAGTTAACATGACTGGGATGATCGCTACACAGTGTGTGCATACATTAAATCATCGTATTGTACACCTTGAGTATACATAGCATACAACTTTTGTCAATTATATTTTTAAACAGAATAAATAAAAAAATAAATTTAAAAACAAAACATCGGTGGGGGATTAAAGATGGCGGCTGAGTAACAGCTTCCCTGCTACTGGGCACGGGGAATCTGGGGAGACAAGACTCCAGACATCTCTGGCCGGTGGGATCTGCCTATGATCATCCCTTTGAGGATACAGGGAACCAGCAAGGGACTTCTGGACCCCAGGAGGAGGACAAAAACAGTGGAAAACTG